>VWYH01009553.1:1528993-1787631 GCA_013399365.1 Pampusana beccarii | reverse complement strand
GAGACTGAGAGGAAACCTCATCGTGGTCTACAGCTTCCTCACAAGGGGAGGAGGAGGGGCAGGCGCCGAACTCTTCTCGTTAGTGACCAATGACAGAACCCGAGGGAGTGGCAGGAAGATGAGCCAGGGGAGGTTTAGGTTGGACATTAGGAAAAGGTTCTTCACCCAGAGGGTAGTGGAGCACTGGAATAGGCTCCCCAGGGAGGTGTCACAGCCCCAAGCCTGACAGTGTTCAATAAGAGACTGGACAAGGCCATCAGACACATGGTGTGAACTGTGGGGTTGTCCTGTGCAGGGACAGGAGCTGGACTCGATGATCCTTGTGGGTCCCTTCCAACTCAGGACATTCCATGATTCATATGAAACTATGATTCTGTATGTCACTTTTCTGCTTATGGGCATATTAAAAAAATATAGGTATTCCACATATTTGGTACTTCTTTGTTTTTTCAGTTTATTTTCTAAAGTAAAACGGTAGTTAATAAAATTTCTGGAGTCAGTGCTGAACATACTACTAGCACACAAAGCACACAATATTCTGTTTGTTCAATTAATGGCTTCAAAGGTAGTCAAACCAAGTGTTTGAAGTACAGTATACTGTACACCAAGATTAGAGATATGTATTAAGTAACCTTTACTTTTTATTTCTTAAGTATAATAACCTGTTTTTAAAATAGCACAAATCAAAACACAAGGTGGTGCAATGTGGGGTTGGAATGCAAGTCTGCAAGTTAGGCAAAAAATCTTGACAAGGTTATCAACGGCCTTAAAAGCACACATTACTATAAAACTGAGCAAGTACCTTCCAACAGTTAGTTTGCAAAATGTCAGAATTTGATAACACTTTTCTAAAATTCAATGCAAAACAGATGAGTAAATACAAAACATGCTTTTCTTAAAATATTTTAGTTTTGAAGGGATCTCTGATGGTCTTCATGACTGACATCCAGCTCAAAGTGGCACTAACTTCAGATCAGATAATTTTGTCTTTCACTTTATGTGTATTGTTCTTCTTTATCTGAAATAAGGGGAGGAAAGGCTACAGAGGACTCTGTAGTTGTGGACAAGAGAGAAATGGTGGTTGTGTGTGTTTGCTCCCAGCTGCAGTTCCCTTGTTCCTGTGGCCTGACTGGTCAAAGGGGCCACACTTCTCAGAAGTCCGTTAGCTGAGGATTTTCTCAGTTTGAGCTGGGTTTTGCAGCTTCTTCAGGTTCAGCCTCCTAGGTCATAGCTACGGAGGTGCTTGGAGTTTTCTGCCAGCTGACAGACGAGAACAGCATTAAAGGTATTTCTGGTTATTCAGCCTATTTACAATTCTGGTGTGTTGTATTCAGTGTGATTAACTTACTTTATGTTTATTCCATTAGATAAGTCTTCCATTCTTACCCTTAGGTGTGCATTTCTCAAATGAGCTATCACAGAGAGCT
The DNA here is from genome assembly GCA_013399365.1 of Pampusana beccarii. Lineage (NCBI taxonomy): Eukaryota > Metazoa > Chordata > Aves > Columbiformes > Columbidae > Pampusana > Pampusana beccarii. The sequence continues at coordinate 1,786,204 of VWYH01009553.1, read as the reverse complement.
GCTGGAGAGAGTCCAGTGCAGGGCAACAAAGATGATTAAGGGAGTGGAGCATCTCCCGTGTGAGGAAAGGCTGAGGGAGCTGGGTCTCTTTAGTTTGGAGAAGAGGAGACTGAGGGGTGACCTTATTAGTGTTTATAAATATATAAAGGGGGAGTGCCATGAGGATGGAGCCAGGCTCTTCTTGGTGACAACCAATGATAGGACAAGGGGTAATGGAATCAAGCTGGAACACAAGAGGTTCCGCTTAAATTTGAGAAGAAACTTCTTCACGGTGAGGGTGACAGAGCACTGGAACAGGCTGCCCAGGGAGGTTGTGGAGTCTCCTTCTCTGAAGACATTCAAAGCTCGCCTGGATGCCTTCCTGTGTAACCTCATCTGGGTGTTCAGAACCTCATCTGGGTGTTCCTGCTCCGGCGGGGGAATTGGACTGGATGATCTTTTGAGGTGCCTTCCAATCCCTAGCATACTGTGATATTTAGGGCTTTTCAGGCAGATTGTCTTATTGGAAAACAGTTCAGCATTGCTGTGACCAACTGCAGTCTCTGCTGAGGCTGGGAACTGTTGGAGTGGTTACTGAAGAACTTTGCCTGTTTGTGCTGAGTTCTTGCTGGAGACTCCTGGAGCTCTCACCTGTATACCACAGAGGTTTTGAACGCAGCCCATGCAAAGAGATCTTCTTAACACATTTGGGCAGATGGTGAGCAAGACACCTTTTGTTTCCCACTTGAAGTTCAGTTTGTTATTTTTTGTTTGTATTTCCAATGATCTTTTTATGATTGCACCTCCCTCCAATTTAGCAGCAACCACATATGTCATTAAAGCATTTTTTACTTCTTGCACCTCGTTAAATGAATGTTGTATAAGACTGGACTGGGCAGCAGTAATGGACTTTGTCGCACAGCACTAGCTGTCTCACTCAGCCCATGCCTTGTCCTTTTGTGATTCACCCTGAATCCATCTATGCCATGGAGCACCAGTCCCAACAAGTATGGAGCGTTCCTGGTGGACTGTTTTATGTGGCATCTAATACTTTGTTGGTTGGACATAAACTATCCCAATTATTATGCAGAAATAAATCATTTCATAAAGCCTTTCACCTCTTTGAAAGTACTTTTCCATCTCAGAGTAGGTAATGTTTTCTCTGCACGTGCAGTTCTTACTGCCCCTGCTGTGACTGCCAGTAAGAGTCCCAAGCATACGATGATTTCTTTCAAAATCTGGAATCCATCCATCAGTACCTGGACTCAGGCCAGGGAGCTAATGTCAAACGGTTTGCAGTAACAACTCTCAATTATTACTCACAGAATACATAATGAAAAGAGTGACTTGGAAATGGAAGGTCCTAAATTCCATTGCCATCTCCCTCAGCCATCCAGTCCTCAAGCCACACTTTTCATATATATTTACTTTCTGTAGTGCTGATAATCCTAGCTTTTCCCTAGATCCTCTTAAAGTTACAGAGTTTTGGGAGCAAACGATTCGTGTGTTGGATAATGAACTTTCAACCCTATGTTAAATGATGTAATGCAGTTAAAACTGCTCTTGAAAGGGACTGCAGTGGATATGCCTCATTCCAAATGTGTGTGACTTAAAGGATCCCATTATGGAAAAATAAATGCCGCTTCATAGCCATAATTACTTTAGCTGACGTGTGTGGCTGAACGGCAATAAAATGTACATCATCTTAATACGTACTGTTGATCTTGCCAATGATTTATACCATGCAAGCTAAAATCACCTCGCCAGATTAGATAGAATGAAATCAGTGAAAAGCAGCTAAGCTTGATAATTAAGCAAAACAAAGTGGCAAGTAGGTTTTTTAGTGCTTAATACATATTGTTGTAATTTTTTAAGTACTAAAAGACAACACAAAATTCCTTTATTTTAGTTGTTATTTGTCCTCCTCCTGCAGATGTGTTCAAAAAACCCAGATATTTCAGATACTTCGTAACAGTAAATACACAGGGTTTTATTTCATTTGGAAAGCTGCATTGGAATGTGCTAAGATTTTGGGTTAAGAAATACCTCCAGCCTTGAAATTCTTCTGATAGCTCATGCAAGCAAAGCAACAAACAAGAGAACTTTGCGTTTGTTGGGGGGTTTTTTTAATACGTCTCTGTCTGTACTGCTTGGAAGAGGACATTTTTGTTTAGGTGTTTTTCTTACTATCTTTTCTCATCTGAGGAAAGTCAGTGTGGTGATGACAGGAGCTAGGAATCTTTGTAATAACAGAAAAATAAATTTGTGTGTTCATCTACCTTTTCCATTTGAAAATTATTATTTAGATAAAATGTACAGCATTTGTACTTACATATTTTCAAGCACTTTAACATAAAATGAGATAATTATATTTCATTAGCCAACAATAGCCTTCTTTTCAATTTGGCCTTCAAGGTATTTTTGGTAGCATAGTTGTGCAAGATGGGCTTGTCAGTTAGTAAACTTTTTAAAAGCATTCCATAATGGAAATCAGATGAGCAATTTAATTTAAAAAATAGCAGCAGTAATTCAAACCTAAAATTTGGAGAAAAAGAAAATCTACATGTTTTTGAATTTGTTGTCATTGTTGTTTGACATTCTGTAACAACTTAGAGCAATATCTTAGTCCAAGATTCTGAACAGAACACAGATTTTTAGTCCTGGCTATGCATTCGTTTCAGGGCACTAGCACTTAAGTTTGGTATGCCAGTGAATATAGGAAAAGACAAATGTCTTCAAAACAAAGGCCTGATTTGATAATCTATTTGAAGTTACTCTTGGTTTTCGTTTATGACTGAGTTGTAAATGATGTGCTCTTACACAAGCCTAGTTATTATGAGGTGTTGTGAATTAATGGTTGCTCTTTCTATGCTGTTAGTTGAACACAAGTGCACCTTTGTGCTTGTTATACAGGCCACCGATTTGCTATGGTAGATGAGGTTATAGAGGTTAAATGTTTTGTCTGTAATATTATGAATCATACAACAGGAAAGAGGATTGTGCTATGCGTGGATGTGGGGTGAGAAATTGAGATGGAATTGTAAATCTCTAGGAAGCATTTGAATGTGCAATACTGAGAAACAGCAAACCCTAGACAAGTACTGTTCAGCATGAACATACATTTCTATGGAAGTAAATGACTTTTAAATTGGCCGAAGTATTTGGACTTTAAAGCTCTGTTATTTTTCTGGTTCTGGATGATCCTAGATAAGAGCACTTACAGTACTTTTTCTTGAAGAACTTAATATTTGCTTGCTTTCTTATACAGCTGCCTAATCAAAGGCCTTGTTCTGTTTTATAATTCACACATTCATAAAGCATTTTTAAGACACTAGATATTATTTGAGTCCTAATGTAGGTGATGGATATGAATGCTGGACATGGTCAACACTTTGGAAAACCAAATCTCTTAAGAGGCATTTGAAGTGGAACCGCTCCCAGCCAACAGTAATAGTTGAGTTTCACAATAGCTTAAACAACATCCTGGCTGGATGTTGCTTCTGCTCCAATTTCTGTAGGCACAGTTAACATTACAAACAAACAGTGAGAAACCTGAGGATCAGTTTACTCCACCTTTATAGTGCTTACCTCATTGTTGCCTGCAAGTAATCTATTTCATGGAGCTGGAGAAACACAGGATCAGCTCGGTTGGGAGGGATCTCCTGAGACGATCCAGTGTAACCCCTTGCAGAAGCAATCGAAATCTCTTGGTATGTTAGCAATGGATAGAAATGGAATTAGGTTTTTAAAGATGTTAAACTGAATGTTGAACAGGGAGTAATATTAACAGTATATTGAATTTTGAAGTGAAGAGCTACTAATCTGCTGGATGCATTTCACAGCTGGACCTTGATGGGAAAAGCAGGCTGCCCACTGCCAGGAGTCAGGGGGATCTTTGTTTCCACTCCATCTGTTTGTCTGTCCTGTCTCTACAGCCTTAGGCTGTCCAGGTCTGAAACTGCATCTAGTTATCCGGGCAGTCAGCCCCTGGCTGTGAGGCCAAGTGGCTCAGGCTGGCTGGTGTCTGTGTTGCTCTTCACAGCAGCCTGTGTGACATGGTGTGGCACAGAGTTGGCGCTGGCTCTTTGCTCTTTGCACACACTGCCTGGTGTGCCCATGGCTCTAAGAAACAGCCATTATTTTTTCGTGTACGTCTCTAATTTTAAAGTCTCTGAAATAAACTGAGGGCAGTTTGTCCAGCTCAGCAGGGCAGCATTTTTGTAGAACAGAAGTGAGGGTATGTATGCATGTAACAGGGCTGCACGAGGATTTTTAGGGGTTTGTGAAGATGGAATATGGTGTTGAAGGACTAGATATGCAGAAAAAGACAGAACTGATACAATCTTATCCATAATGCCATTTGGATGTGGGTTTTTTTGACCAAACCCTTCTCTGAACTTTGCTTGGTTACTTGGAGCAGCCCAAAAGATCCAAGGAGGATGCGAAAAATGAAGCAAAGTGGACATTGAAGAGTCCAATGCATATGTTCATTTTCTGCTTCTCAGTTACTTATTGGTGTAGATGTTTTCCATGAAGTCCAATCTTAGTACTTTAGTGCTGTACTAATAATAAACTTATTCTTTCTTCCTAAATTGAAAATAATCTAAGTTGCTTTTGCCCTCTCAGAAAACTTCTGTTTTCTGCAACAGTATTACTATCTTCTCTCTCTGCTTTGCATATGACACAGAAGATAACAGTGGTCCCCTTTAAATCTAAATATTAGTCTTGAAGACAAAATTCGAGTTTGAATTGTGCCCTTGGAAGCCTTTGTGCCTTCTAAACCAGGTCTTTACTAGATGTTTGACAAAATAAGAATTCACCAACATTTGTGGTACAGATTTGTGGAAAGTGATTTTGAAACATTTTTGTTACAGCTTCAAAAAAGTATGTACAAGAAGCATGTACAGTGTCTCTTATTTTCAGAATAAAATGAAAATAATGTACATTTGCTGCCTGTAGGGATGTTGCTGAGCTACTACGCAGGGTAGTGATGGACAGGTTGCTGTTGCTGTGCCATAGAGCAAGCAAGGAATGCACTCAGTAGATCAATCGGATTGCTCTCTTTGGTATTGTTTACAATAACTGTTAACTAGTTTCCTAGCATAGTACCTCATTTGTGGTCAAAATAAAACGTACACCAGATGGAGAGAAAATTAATTCCAAAGTAGTAATCTATTCATATACATATTTATTCCTGGTAACTCTGTAATGGTGGTGTTTTTGGCTGTTAAACCTCCAGCAAGAGATAGATCAAGCAGATTACATCGCTTAAACATTATTCATGGTTTCATTGGGTAAACCATAAACAATTGATATTGTGATTACTTTTTGAACGGCTTCCAAGTGTTGTAATTTGATATTGTGACTAGCAACTTTTTTGTTTAGAGACTTAGAGTTCAAATTTTAAAGTTGAGGAAAATGTTTGGATGCGCATAAGCTATTACTTCTAATATGTTTCAGCATTTTCATTGTAAGTCCTACTTTTCCTAAGTTTTGAAATTGGCTTTTAAAATTCGGTGTATAGATACTTTAATATAGAAATATAGATATCTTGAAAATGAAAAAATCAGATTTGAAGTGTTTGGAGTTTTGGTTTGTTGTTGTTGTTTTCCTGGAACAACTTTAAAGTTAAAGGTGCTCTTATACCTCATGGAAAACATTGAGAAAGCATGACTTACTTTATCTCTAGAAATTCTATATTTACACTCTGCCTTTGTTTTTATTCCTATGGATGATTTCATGTGGAAGCAAGATTATTGTTACTCTTTTATGCTAAGAATCTGATTATTCATGTCATTCCTCTCTCCCCTGAAATTACGGTTGTTTGTTATTTCTCACCCTTTTGAAACGATCATGATGTTACAAAGACAAAGCTGATACAGGAAACATATTCCTAAACATAAGTACATAATTAGTCAGTAATTTCATGGGATTCTCAATGTGCTTGAATTTAAGGATGTGTTTAATAAGATACTTTGAGTGATCCAAAGTTACTTCTTTTGAAATAGTTCTACGAAATCTGCTACTCCTATAGTAGGTACTTGTAAAGCTTAAGAATAAGTGCATAAAAGTTCCTTAAGCAGGTGCAGATTTTTTCTACAGCTTCTCTGTTTAGAATAAAGAATCCCTGGAATGCAAATATTTCAGATTTGTGACAGGGCCAATGGAGACTTTTGGCATGATCTTTTCACTTTGAACAATGAAAATGGCTGAGATGATTAACAACTTCTACGGTGCCGTGCAAAATGTGAGGGGTATTTCGGTGATGCTCCAAGTGTTCTGACACCTTCCTGAATCGAACATTTCTGCAAGAGGGTAGTTTAAAAGCACTTTGTTCTTTTCTGATTTTGAGGTAGAATAAAAGTGTACACAGGGCATACTAAATTAAGAGCCTTGTTACATTAAAAGGGTGTTCAGAAGGCTATGGGAGATGCCTAAATGTATGGAAATGGCAAAACCAAAGTGGGTTGCGGGGCACCTTAGTTGTGCTTTTGCCTCAAGGTTTTTAGAGAGCAATGTTTTATGCACAATCAGATCATATTTCTAAATACAAGAAGACCACAGCCAGACTATTTTGATATCTTACTAATCTAAGCGAAAACATTATGCACTATATAAAAATCAATTATTTCAAAAGTTTAAAGAAAAACTGTAGGGATTTTTTTTTTTTCAACTAAATTATACAATGTATCCAGTGCTTTTCCTTTGGGTAGGGAATAAATCAAAATCCAGTTGTGATGAAGAAAAAAATATATTGCTGAAGTTTGCATGAGTGCTGTCACAGAGCAAATGTCTGTGTGGGCACTTGCACAATGTATCTACATTTAGAAAGACATCCACACATACAGAAACCTTGGGAAAAATGTATATACATAGACACTTTTGTAGAACTTTACTGTAGGGATGTTATTTTTATTAAAAAAAAAAGTCCTATCTTGTACAGGTTTTATTGTTAAATGTAGATTTCTAATTCACACTGAAATGTTTATCCCATTTTCTTTTCCAAAACCGGGTTTGTGATAGAATCAAGTTTCAGTGTTTCCTGTATGATGCTACACTGACATTGTTTAAAGTTGCTGTCTCGTTAAATAACACACTTTACAAATAAACATACAAATGCAAATAAGGCAATGTCAAAATGGGAGATATTAATTATACATGCAGATAAAACAAGTATTTGATGGCAGACAGGGCCCTTGTTTATTAGACACCGGGGTCTAAGATACCTGGAGGCAGCAAGAGGTAAAAGAACAACTGGAAAATGAAGTTGTGGTGTAGCAACGTGGGTACCAGCTCTAACAGCTGCCCAAACCTTTAGTTTCCGAGTGTAGGTCCCCTTTACTTCTTTTCAGTTCTTTCCAACCTGTGTAAAGGAAGGTTGTCGGACTTCTCTTTGCTTTCCCTTCTCGTCAGCTTCTCTGTACCTGGTAACTAGGTTTTCTGTAGAAATTGTCCCTAAATGTGTTTTAAAGAGAGATATTTTTAAAAATTATTGTGTCTTGGAGAAAGCTTCCCCTCTCTCCAGTGAAATCCTATTACAATTTGAGCTTTGGCAAAATTAACTCAAAGTCATTACAGCTTGAAAAAACAAATCTGTGCTGTGTATGCCTTATTTTATACACAGTTCTGCCTAACATCTAACTTACAAATATTGAAAATTATTGAACGAAAACTTCATTTGAGGGAAGTAATTCTAAACTAGGAAAGCGCAAAACCGATCATTGATAGAAAAAAACCAGTAAATAGTTGCATCAATGCATTTAAGCTCACGGGACAAATTTTAGTGGGATGAAAGTAAAATGCCTGTATGGAATATGAGAGTCAGAACATAGAAATCTTGCATAAGAGGAGGAAAATGCATTGTAAATAGGTGGAAAGAAGGCAAAATCAACACTAAGAAGTCTAAATTCCAAAAGTAGCAATAGAAAAGGAATTATGAGTGGAAAAGGCAAAAGAAAACAGTTTGTGTCATTTGCAAAAATAAGGAACTAAGCAAAAGCAACCGCTGAGCACCTGAATCAGCAAACTACCCAGCCATATGCTCAAGTGCATTTTTATTTAACAAAGCACTCCACAGTCAATTAGGCAATCAGTGGGGTAAGGAGAAATCTTTCCGTAACTGCTGTGAGAATTAAATTAATATCTTAGACTTAAAAAAAAAAAAATTTAATTCAGTGAGACATAGGTTTTGTGTTTCCATTGTTTATGGGATTATAGAAAAATTAAAAAAAAGTTTATATGTAAAATTTTAAATGCATATACAATGAAAAGCACAGTTAGAAAAATTTGCATATAAAAAAATCAATGGTTTATTGTTTTGGCAATACATCTTAAAAATACAGGTTTAAAATTATTTAGGACGGAGAACTGACATGAGGCAATCTCTATTGTCTGTGTTCCCTCACCATGACAAAGGAGAGTGACTATTTCATTTGAGCTGCAGCTGTCTAGGGCAGATAGTGATTATTTTGGAAAACAACTGAAGCTCTGCAACGGTTGTCTAGAAACAATTATGTATTTCTCTTCCCCTGATGAGCATGTTTCAAACAAAATTTTCAACCATCTTAAAAGGGTGATTTAATTAAAGTTTGCACAATTCAGCCACGATAATGAAATAACCATTTCTTTTTAGTGGAATATGGCCGAAGGTCTTCTCCTTTTTCCTGTCTCACTCAAGCAGGACAGAACATTGTACACCTCAGCCACGCCAAGCACATTGTCTCATCTTTGTCAGTAGTTCTCCACCCTCTGGTTGGTGCCATTATCATACTCCTAGGAAAAATGAGACATATATTTTATGTGATGTAGATAATTTCCCTAGAACCCCAGGAAAGGGATCATGTTTCAATGCCGTTATGCATTAGTGGAGACGACCTAATTTACTACTATCTAATTTTAAATTTTCTAATCTGAGTAATAGACAATACTCAAGAAAGTATCAAAACTACAGCCTTTTCTTAACCAATGAGGTCATTAGCCATCACATCAGAAGAGAACAGGAGTATATCTTAATAAGCATGTGAAGCAGAGATACAAAGACAGAATGCATTGTTCAAGATCACTTAAACCAGATTTTTCTGCAGTAATTATAGACCAGTAACAACTGGGGCAAAAATGTCCCAATGATAGAGTCCAAGCCATGCAAGTCTCATTATACACGGAATTATTTTCTTACATAATCTGCCGTATAAAAAGTATATGGTTGCATAAAATCTGCAAGTAGATGCATTTGGCTGGGTTGTTAACTCACTTATTCTGTATTTTTAGTGCAAATTAAAAAGGACTGTGTCTTGGGAATCAGCGAATATGCACCTGTGTAGTGGGAGCTTTGAATAAAATATATGGACTTGTCTGGATGGTGTCTTTAAAGGACCGATCTCTGTTTAAAAAAAAATATGTATTTTCACGGCTACTTAAGGACCTGGCACGCTGAGTCACTGTGTTCTGGGTTACTGTACACAGATTGGGTTGTTTTTGTTCCTGACACTTCGGAAGAAAGTGCTGCAGAATTAGCAGCAAGGTTCCTGATTTCAGAGCAGTTGGCAAGTATACTCGGAGGTTTAGTTTGACTTATTCCTAAACTGTTAGAATTTGGATTTTTTTTTTTTTTTTCATAAGCTGTGGATGCATGTATGGGGCAGTTTAACATACTTTCTTTCAAACTTAAGCATTCTGTGTGTGTCTGCTTCACTAAGTCCAAAGCAAGGCTGAGATTGTTAATTGAAGCAAGCAAGACAGTTCAGTACAACTGTTGTGTGAGATTTCTGAGGTTACTGTGCTTTTTTGGTGGTAAAATTGTTTAGAAAAGTAATGTTCTCATACCTCTATAGATCTTTCAGGCTTATTTCCGGAACCAGTAAAAGCTGATGTTACAGTTCAGACAATTATACACAGAGAAGTTTTTGTCTTCTCTCTAAATTCTTAGCTACGAGGGTAGCATTGTGTAGGATACATTGGATTTTCATGGTTACTTGCCGATGATTACCGAGTCTGTCTGGCAAACAAGAATTTTGGGGAGGGAAAGCATTTAAGTCTTTTTGAACTCATGTTTGAAAAGTAACTCCTTTTTATTTAGTACGCAGCGTACATTCTTGAGAAACTTTCTGTAAACTATGCGGACAACAAGGTAGTAGTCTCATGAAATATCTTTTCAGATATTTTAAATTAAAATGAAGGAGCAAAGTACTATATGAATTTATTAACATGTTTATATGGGATTTTTCAAGAACTGTTTCAGCTCTCCCACAGGCTTCATGTAATTTGCTTGGCTATGGCCCTGGAATTCTGTTGGTTAGCTGTCTCTGAGGGCAGCAAGATACTAGCTATTTAAATACTAGATTGTAATAATTACTTTTCATAGCCTTTACTTTTTGAATGGCTTTGTTTTCTGTTGTGTGTCATAAAATCTGTTAGCACTGTAATTTATATTATGACAGCCTACAGACCTGGATGAATATGTTGGCTTATAAATACACTGTTAACTTGGTTTCCTCAGTAAGATGATTAAGTATCCATTTCAGCTGGTTGAAATTAAGACGATGAGTAAAGTATATGGACACTCCAGAATTGCAGAATTTTCTAACCAACACTTGTGCTGAATGATGTGTCTCTATAAAAGAGCAGCAGCACAGTGCATAGTAAGAGTGGGTAGAAACAAAAAATTTAGAGCCTTTCACACAGAGCAAAAGGAGTGTGATTACATTATCAAGGGATGCAGAAGAAGAGATTTTATCTGCTGAAGGGTCTGGAAGCAAGGCAAGGTATTGCTGATTATTCACATAGTGGTATCTTTTCTGTGTAAGAGTGTCAGAACAAAAACTTATTATTGAAGGAAGACTATGTAAATTTGGATAATCTTCAGTTTAGCGTATATTCCTTTGCCGTAAGATGATGTAACACTCAAGAGAGAGAATGTGAAAAACTTTCTGCATCACACACAATATTTAATGTAGTGTGTGGAAGAAATGGTAACCCCGAAGATGCTGCAGGAATGTGATTCTTTCTGCGCCATTTTCAAAGCAAAAGAATAGTGATATCACACTTCAGCATTCTTTTCCTTGCAATTTGTTTTATTGATCTATTATATGACTATTAAAACTATTATTTTTCATGATCCTGATGGTAGCTACATACAGGCAGTAGAGTTACTGAGGCACAGGGGTGGCTTTCTTTTTCATCACACATTGCTACTGCTCTAATAAATTGAAGTTTGTGTCACTTACCTTTAATATACTTTTTGTGTCTGAAGCGTTGGAATCGACTTATCAATAAAAAAGACAACTGCCACTTCGATTAGCTTAATATGTGGTCATTTTTCTGATAAGACTGCCTTATTTTTTCAGTTGACTTGAAAGTGACGTTAACTGAAGCACAGGACTCTTGTGTCTGAGGAAGAATAAGAAGGAAGGTAATAGCGAAAACTGAACCAGCCTGTTGTCAGAGCTGTGTAGAAGGACGAGGCAATGCTCACAAGGGGTAGAAGGAACATTCTAATTGAATACATAGTGGGGGGAAAACGCAATGAGGGAAAGTAAGCACAAGAACAGTTTGTCCCAAGGACTTGTGGGACCTCCATCCTTGGAGATTTGCAAAATGCTCCTGTGCAAGGTCTTGAGCAACGTGATCTGGCTTTGAAGTTATCCTTTCTTTGAGGAACTGTTTGGATTAGTTGACCTTTAGAGATTCCTCCCCTCTTAAATTATTCTATGATTCTAAGGTTATCTGGAGATAAAATTATTCAGGAATGCTTGTTTCATGACAGTTGTTCCCAAATATTTCTCTCATTAGATAAACTGTAATCAGTGATCACCTAAATGTTCTGTAGTTAATGAGAACGTTGTGTTTATTCAGGTAAAAAGTAACTTGATGTATGAACACTTTGGTGGCTTGGGAACAGCAGATCGCACTTTTTGAACGTAATTACATTTTGGACCTATCTGCTGTTTGTCTAACTTGCCAAACGGTTGCACCTGAATTCCAGGAAAAATGAGACTCTGTCATGAGAGTTCAGGTTTGGTCTTCCCAGCTGCACGAAGGCCTCAGTGTCCCACAGCCTTTGGTGGGCCAGGTCCCAGCACTATTGTTCACAGATTAGGTCTCAGATGCAAGGATAGATGCTTCTTCCAGGTGTGTTTAAATGCTCAGCACCCACTGATTTGGAATGACGGAGATTTGGAGTGAGCAGAGGTTCTGAACCCTGTTCTCTGGTGGTCGAGCCTAGAATCAAAACTGGTCAAGAGATGCTTCTGCTGTGCAGCTGCTCCACGGGTGCTGAATGCCCACCAGCCCATAAGGAATGCAAGGGAAGGGGGTACTTGAGCTTGGATCTGTTGGTTTCTGAAGTTAAAATGGTCTCCTTTCATTGAAAGGCTTGTAGGGTGGTTTGCACTCTGCCTTAACATTTGGATAACCAAAATAATAAGAAGAAACAGACGGTTATTGTTTAGATGTTTTTTCAACATACATTTTTGATGTTGGGACCTTAAACAGCATCTCTCTTGAACAGATGAATCTGTGTCAAGGCTAAGGTTTATCACAAAATATTTCTGCACTTAATGTCAGTGTATATGCTTTTATGAATTTTGGCTATGAAGATGTGTTCTCAAGTGTACAAGTTCATTAATCTGAGTTTCCAGCCCATTCTGTGACATTATCTCTAGTTTACAAAGCAAAAAAATAAATTTTTTTTACTAATTTGAAGGTAAGGTGACCTTCAAACAGCTGCTAGAAACAATCTTAGAAGAGAATGAAAATATGAGATTTTCTTTACACATTTTCCCTAAGAAATAGGCACTGTTAGGTTTCCCATGGTCGTTTTTGGTGTGCTGAGATAATATTATATGATTTCCCAATAATATTAATTTTTGGGGGGTTTATTAATTACCAACTGCACGACGATTTATTAGTGGGCACCTGTAAGTATCATAAAAGGAACAGAATTTGAGAGGATGGTTGCATGATCAGATTTTTTTTGCCTGTTCTGCACTTACATTTCTCATTCATTAGATGAACTAAGAGCACACTGTTCTGGAGTGTTAGGCTCCTATGGTTTAGTACATTGCTAATCTATCAGTCAACCTCTTGTCTTGAACTTCTGACCACTAAATACATTTGAAATGTAGCGAATAATCCTTTTATTGGTGCTACACATCTGATTTTTTAACATACTGTGTTGTTAAACGAGGTAGTTAACACTACCCTGTTCAAAACCCATCATGTCACAGGGCAGCGGCATACCCAGAAAGTGTTCTTGGGCCCTGCAATAGCAGAATAAAAATACCAAGCGAAGCCACTGGATGCCAGTGTTGCCTCACACAGTTTGGTGCAGCACAGCATCAGCGACGGTGCTGAAACTCCCATTTGAGGAGATGTTAAAGTTGAGCCCAAGCAATTTCAGTCAGGGTCCGACTTCTGTGTTGCCTGGATTTTCACCTTTATCTTGTGATAATTCTGGTTACTCTGTGGTGAAGGAGGTATTAGTATCAAGCCATAGTGGTTTCTGAATATCCTGTATGATGAACAGATCGAGATTTTAGCTTAATCTGTTTTATGAAGGGCAAGAATCATGTATTTTTCAATTTAGGTCCACATTTAAGTATTTTATGATTGAAATTGGGAGAACTTTTAAAGTTAGGTGTTACTGAAAATAAACACATTACATCCAGTTTTGAAAGATGTATTGGGAAGCTTTGGAGTTCGTGAGTTATGTTTGGTTTTGATGTACCAGCATTTCAGAGGGGAAAGTTCCTTCAATTTCAGTAATAAGTAATTTGCATACATAGATGTATGCAGCTTCTGTGGCCTAGTTTAATATTTTCTGTAATATATGTGATCAATCACTTAGTTTTATACAAATTCTCAAAATTCAGCAATGTTTTGTTGAACGTATGGATTTCTGTCACTGTTTTTGTGTTGTTCCATTTTTTGTCACCCTCTTATCAATTCAGTACTTTGTATAATATACACAGATTGGTCTGTTTCTAGTAGTACCTTTCAATCTGACTTTCATTCCCACCCAACTGTGTTTTGTCAAACATATATGGAATTTTTCATATGATTTCTCTTGGAACTTTAACCATCTTTATAAAGACACAATCTTTCTGTGACCAGGTTTTTGCCTGTCCTTTTTCTCAAGTCTTTCATCTAGTATTCTCTGAATCCTTTAGCCATTTTTATCTGCATTTGGCAGAAAGATAGCAGTAACAAAACTGAGTTCATAGAAATCATTGGTCAGGACAGTAAACAAGGATGAATGGAAATTTATTGCACCAGTAGAGAAAGTCTGAGGAGAGCTCAGTCAGTTGGACAGCCACCAGCCAGCCAGGAAGATTCGTGTAGCTTTGGGTTAGTGACACCGTGTACTTTCCTTTGCCCCATTAGGGTTTATGAGGGAACATGGGGAATTGGCTTGGATGAACTTAATATTCTTCCGGAACAAATGATATAGATCTGTAGGAATACAGCAGCATGACGCCAAGCTGTGTGGTGTAGTCATCACACTGGAGGGAAGAGGTACCATCCAGAGGGACATTGACAGGCTTGAGACATGGGCCCATGTGAACATCACGAAGTTCAACAAGGCCAAGTGCAAGGTCCTGCACATGGGTCGGGGCAATCCCAAACATTGATACAGGCTGGGCGATGAGTGGATTGAGAGCAGGCCTGAGGAGAGGGACTTGGGGGCACTGGTGGATGAAAACCTGGGCATGAGCTGGCAACGTCCTCTTGCAACCTAGATAGCCAACCATATCCTGGACTAGGGAAAAAGAAGCATGGTCAGCAGGTTGAGGGAGGTGATTCTCCTGCTCTGCTCTGCTCTGCTTTGCTGAGGCCCTACTGCGAGTACTGCATCCAGTTTTGGAGCCCTCAGTACAGGGAAAACGTGGACCTGTTGGAGAGGGTCCAGAGGAGCCCTTAAAAATGATCAGGGGCTGTAGCACCTCTCCTATGAGGAAAGGCTGAAGGAGTTTGAGTTGTTTAGCTGAGAGAGGAGAAGGCTCTGGCGAGACCTTATAGTGGCCTTCCAGTACCTAAAAGCGACCTACGAGAAAGCTGGAGAGGGGCTTTTTACAAGGGCATGCAGTGACAGGAGAAGGCTTAACAGCTTTAAACTGAAAGAGGGTAGATTTAGATTAGATATAAGGAAAAAATTCTTCACCATGGGGTGGTGAGGCACTGGAAGGGGGTGGTGAGACACTGGAAGAGGCTGCCCAGAGATGTTGTGGATACTCCATCCCTGGAAGAGTTCCAAGCCAGGCTGAATGGGGCTTTGAGCAACCTGGTCTAGTGGAAGGTGTCCCTGCTCGTGGCAGAGGGGTTGGAACTAGATGACCTATAGATGTCCCTTCCAACCCAATCTATTCTGTGGTTCTACGGTTCTATGAATACAGATTTAGTTAGTCCAAATTGGTTTAGTATTGGAAGTTTACAGATATTCAATAAGTGATCTGTCTTCCTGAGAAAAATTGCAAAGAAAATGTTATAATATTTCCACCATGGCATCTATGTCTGCCTAAGGTATGAATAACTTCATTTAACTGTCACTGTGAACATATGTAAACATAATTATTGTTCTTGAATGTTCCTGTCAGTTTATGTGAAGACTAAAAGGAGTTCTCATGCAATAGTCTAGTGAAGTGGGGATTAGGACTTCTATCACAAAGTTTGCCATAAATTTTTCTTTTTGAGGACTAGGTTGGATTAAGATGTTTTTCTTGTTGTTGTTGTTGCTGTTTTATTTTAATCCTTTGAGGCCAGAGAAGAAAATAAAACCTCCTAACTCTACATAACCCCCATGTATGCAAATATCCAATGTATATAAATGTTAGAGGAGCCGATGAAAATATAGGCTGTCTTCACAGAGGTTACCTCATTTTTCAGTGAACCTATTATAAACCAAGTTTGAAAAGCACACTGGATCTGATCTATGGTGTAATAATTCTTTCCTTTGATATACTTTCTGTATTCTCAATTTTGACTTATGGCAGTTATCTTTTTAGCATTATACTTATGTACACTTTTAGGGTCATACTATTGGGTATTTTCCAGGAAAAAAACACATAGGCTTTAATTATATAAGCACATAAAAAGAGCTAATTGTAGACTATCTACCTTCAACTCTGTGTGTGTGAATACACTGACTTAAATGCGTAAAACCAGAGGTTCCTCATGCTTATATTATGCTGTTCCAGAAAGCTAAGTTTCATACACCTGTTTCATACACCTGTACATCACGATACAGTTTGAAGTGCGACAAACTTGCACAGTTTAGGGAGTTTATAAATTGTAGGTTTATAGGTTAATGAAAGCCATCTCATGGGAGACTGGTATGTGTTTCAGTTAGAATGCTGTGTTTTAGGAAAGTGTTTTTTGATTTATTTTTAAGATTCAAATGTTGGACTACTATGTATTGAGATATAGGTTTCCCTTGAATTTTTTTATTTCTTTGTCTGGGGGGTTGTAAATGGTATGGTGCTTTGTGTCTTTGTTAACCAAGAGTACTTTATTATTTTCAAAGTTACAACAAGCAACGATGTTTTTCAAGGCTAGTAACAATGTTTATCTCCAGATTTAATGATGATGCAATTTTTTTATTCATCAAAGTAATTGTTGGAGCAAACCAAAATTTCCACGCAAATTCCACGTCAGCACAGACATCCCAAAGATGATTTCATATTTTTTTGACTGATTCAGAATATCCAGAGCTTTTTTTTTTTTTTAAAAAAAAAATGGATTAGTCTCTATTACACATGTGCCTGAATTTGGGTACATTTATACATACATATTTATGTGTAGAAATGTATTTTGATTTTTTCCCCCAGTAAATGCTATTTAAGTTAGACGCACTTAACATTTTATCAAAACTAAGCAGCCCCTAACAGCTGAGTAGCTCTCACTGTAGCTTGAAGGATTCCTGTCCACTTCTGGCCACTGAAAGTAGGGAAAGGTCTGTGTGTGTTGTGAAACACTTGGCAGCCTTAAAAGCCTTGATGATGAAGTCCTTGAACTGCACTTTCAAGCTAAAAGCAGGGACACACACACAAAAAAACCCAAACCACAAAAATAAAAACCAAAACCAAACCAAGCCAAACCAAAAAAAAAGAATCATTGCTAGGAGGTTAATTCTGGTGAACAGAAGTAAGGTAAACATGCCTTGTGCATCTTCTCTGTTCTTTAAAAGGTGTACATGGTTAAAGGATAGGCAGGACAAAGAATAACTATGCCCAGAATAGTTAAAAATGAAGGTCTGTCTGAAATGGTCTTTTCCTGCTATTTCTTTTTTTCCCCTATGTACTTCTAAGGGACACAGCAGTGGACACCACCTGAATGTCACTCACTAGAATGAACTGTGTTGTATTTGCCCTTGTGCTTTTCTCTCTATTGCATTTGGAAAAAAAGTCTCATTTTCCTAGAGCTGTTTTGAGAGGACAACGTTTTGGTTTTATTCATCTTAATCTAAACAATAAAATGTAAATTCATTTCTATAAATGAAATTGAAATATTTAAAAATATTTTTATTTTTATTGCCTGCTGCATAGTGATTGGGAATACTCTTCACCCATGTGATGGATCTTATACTTTAACTTCAATTTCTTTGCCATACAGGGATATAAAAAACTTAAACAAGTACCACCATGTCCTTGCTCCATATTGGGCAAGGCATATTAATATTTTGACATTTAAGCCTCTTCTATGGTCTTATCACTTTTTTATCTGAGCACTTTGCGTCATGCACAAGGTGCATGAAGTTATTGCAAGATCAGAAGTTACTTGGTGAACTGTTTTCATGGAGAGAGCCTTTGCTGGGCAGACTACCAAGAGCAGAAAGAGGTAGTTTTGGAGAAGAATAATCATCACAAGCATTTTTGGCACATCCCACGTAGATCCGATAGCTTGCAGTCCTCCACTGCGCTTTGAGCTTGCAACACTTTAGTCTGAGACTTCAGCCTCCAGAGAGAAACTGCACGTGTTTTCAGTAGGACTTATTGCTACCTGATGTTCTGAGCTTTCTACATGAATTAGCTTTTTAGTGTCGTTTAGAAGACGAAACAGTGATGCAGCAAAACCGAGTTTGCTGGCACCAAGGTTACTGAGGACTCCATGCCCTCTGACCGCAGCCAGCAAAGCTCCCCCGGCAGAGCCAAGGCTGCTCTCCCGGGCTTGGCAGGGAGATGCTGGCTCTGCCGGGCACGTCCTGCTCAGATTAGCATAGCCCAGCCCGAGTCCCTCACACACCCACTAATACCTCATTTTGCCACGGGACTGAAGCCAAAAGCACAAGCATTACAGGGAATATAAAGCGGGAGCTTACTGGAAAGAATCGCAAACTAACGTGAAACTAGACCAAATTTTTGCAAAGAGCAGAAAATGTGATCATCGGTATAAACAGTTCTTGCATTTCATGTAGCTGTTTATATAATTGAAGCATTTAATAAGTGTTTTTATTTAGTATCGTTAGAGAGCAGCTGCAGAAATCTTAATTGCTTCTGTTCATTTTTTTTTTTCTTCCTGTAGTTTTGGAACTGCAAAATCTCAGAATAAAACTGCAGACTGACACAGATCAGGGTGATTCCTCAACTGTTCACTTTTCTGAAAGAGGAACTGCTTTTGGGAGGTGGGAATGATGACAGGAGCAAAAAGGAAAAGAAGTGCAGTCTGGAGGAAGATTCAGGCTGTTCGCTCTGAAGATATCAAAGTCTGGTGTATGAGAAGGCTGCCCATCTTGAAATGGGCACCTGTCTACAACTGGAAGGAAAATTTGATTCCTGACACGGTTTCTGGGATGATGCTAGCCATCCAACAGGTGACTCAAGGTACAGTTAACTCATTTCAGATTCGTATTTTGAAACCTGGCCATGCTGAATTGTTTGTTTGTTTGTTTTTTTCCCGTTGTTTAGTGTCATCTGAAAGCTTTGCTAAAAAAAAAAACCAAAAAACCATGCTTATATATCTGATCTAAATAAAAATATAAGGAAAAAGTATATAGTCTTAACTCTTATATGTATATAGTTAGTCTTAACTCTTAAATATATAGTGGATGTGCAAATGTGGATAGAAATGCTTTGTGTTACTGTAGCTACTTTCTGGGAGCTGGAACTTTACTATATACCCCATGTCTTTGACAATTTTTCAAAGGCTTAGTACAGGAGATAAGAAAACAGTAGCCCTATTCATGCTGCATTTCATTATATGCAATGTTTTCTCAGTTGAATGACCACCTTTCCTTATTTCACAAGGAAAACAATATATATCTACATGATAATTGTATTGTAAGACATATTGTTCTGGAATAAACATTGGCATTATACTGCTACCTGTGGATTCCAGAGTGCAGCAGGGATAATTAAAAACTTTCTGTGCTTAAAAGGTGCTTCTGCCGGAGACATTACCCATGGAGAGGATCTGCCTGCATCCATGGCTTGTGTACTTCAGCTTCTGTGCTGATTTAATACTGTGTTAATTCACCTACCATGTCTCTTTTCAAGCAGCAATACAACGTAGGGGTGGAGCTAGAGTCCATTTGGCAGCTAAAAAAAAAAAAAGAAGAAAAACAAGGAAAAGAAAAAAAAAAAAAAAACGAAAAATTCCCCAAACCAAAAGCCTTCACAATGATGTGAAGAAACCTTAAGTCCCAGTAATCCAGGTTTATAACATGATCGCTATTGAGAATAAATGCTTTTGTCAGTTTTTTATGTGTCTTCGATGGTATCACCTTCTTTTGGCAATGTTTTATAGTTGTCTCAGGCAAATCACAGCTTCTTATCTGCCTCAGATGGACTTTAACTCCTTCCCTTATGTGAAGTATATATACTCCTTCTTAACGATTTTCCATATTAGCTATGCTTAACTATCATTCATGTTGTTAAATTATAAGCACTCCTTTAATTGAATTATGCTGGAGCTGGAAACAACCAGTTCATGTAAGTATTTGTGCTTTTAAAGTAATTAGGAACATCTGCATTGGCATGATTTAACTTTAAGAACCTTAATACCATAACACTGTAAAGTATCTAATTTCATTGGTATGTGTGTATACAACAATTGTGATTAAAATGCTGCTAGCAACAATATGTTGAAATTCATCAAAAATATTAAGGTAAACAGCAGGTTAGCACTGCTGCAAGTTTTAGCCAGGATTTACTTATTTTCTTGTTTGAGTCTTGCAGCAAGAAGTAATTTAATGTAACAGATAAATCTAAGAAGAACTAGTGAAGATAGAAAATACTTGTGTGGTTTTTTTCACAGATTATTTTTATATAATTTAGAAATAATTTTATCATTATTTTATGCTGTTTAAAAACTGCTCACCTGTTTTTCCTTTCCTCACTGCTTCTCAAGATTTCAGAATGATTTTAGGGGATGGAAAAGGAGGAAAGTTAGATACCAAAGCATTTAATCACATTTGTGGTGCTTTAACATGAACACAACGCATTTCTTTAGACCCTGTTTGCATTAGCTCTTCTCCTAGTGTTGTAAGCCTTCCATTTATCTGGACTATCCTTCAAAGCTTTTATAGAGAGGGTTATGTAAGAAAATTAAAAATCCTATTTGTTATGTAGCATGAAGGAAAAAGACCCCAAATTTTGAGAGGTCTTATTGTGTCTGTTTCCTTCTACCCACAAAATAAAACAAGTTTTGCAATAAAATGTAATACAGGAATTCTAACAATGGTAGGAAAAAATTAGTAACCAGTGATAAGTGATGTGCAGAGCACAGTGTCATTTGGTGTTACAGCAACTTGTTTATGTAAATTCAAGCATATGGAAATAAACTTGAGTTATTGGAGTATATGGAAAAATCTGAAGGTGTATTTGTATGCAACAGTTTTCCGAGTGATGAAAGATGCATACTCCAGGGTAGAATACAGTCCAGTAGCTTGAGAATAATTGATAAGGACCTTCCAACTGAGCCGTGTTTTTCATAATTTCTTACTGTGGGATTTCTCCCTCATCTGGCATTGGCCATGTTCAAACTATTCAGGTGTCCAGATGCTCTGATATGGGGAAATGTGTCCATGTTCCAACTTCTAACCTAAATTTTAGATGATGTATCTGGCTTTCTTTTGTAAAAGAAAGAAGGAAAGATGAAAGTCCCCATCAGTGTGTCATAGTGAATGCAACGAAGATAATGCTCAAAACTGCTCCTCGCAGAATTTTCAGAAATTGTTTCTGGAGAATTCCTCTGGAATAGCAGGTTTTGGTGTCTGCCTTATAAGTGAGAAAAAAAAAAAGAGCAAATTATTAGAAATATCAGGAATTAATAGGTAATGTATGCTCCCATAAGGTCTTTTATAAAGATATAGGATATTTCAGAATAACTGATCTTATGCCATATTTTATTCTGGATAAAGTTTTTAAGTGGTACTATCATTCATCTTCTGATTTTGAGGGTCAAAATTATTAGTTACTAAATGTGACTCATGCCTTCAAACTCCTGTAAGATACCTTCAACTCAGCTACTGGAAAACTGAAACACTTTAGCTCATATATCTCTTTAGGTTTAAATTTCTTCCCCCATGACACATGTAAACTAGAAGCTATGTCCTGTGGTGGCAGAGTCTAGGAACGGTGCGCAAGGAAGGCGTGCTACCTGAGTATTTAATTGCCTTTACTTTTATATACAGTGTGGAAGAAATGGATCTTTAGAAGGTAAGGTGTCACCCTGCCTAACATTGAGCTAAGGTAAAAGCATATGCCGCTGTGCCTAAGGTGTTATCCTTACTTTCTCACAGTGTTAATCAATAAAGCATGTAATAATTATCAAAGAATCCATAAAAAATTACGTAATAATTTCTGCAGAGAGTAAATGTTCTGACATTGCTTTTCAAATACTTTTGAAATCTGTTTAAAATTTGCCTAAGTCATATTTGACCATTCAGAGGGAATCCATTGATCAGTAGCTTTGAGTACAATGAATGGATCCAGTACTGAGGTGGGGGAGAGGAGACTGAGGAGTGCAGGGAGATGGGAAGGAGAGGCCTGGAATTATCATGATGTGCTGCTTGGCATTTATGATGAGCCATTGCTGAAACCAAGCAGGTATTCTCAAAGTGTTCCTATAGTTGTTTCACTCTCTGCTAAAAACAGCAAGTTAATCTTAATGAGTGCCATGATTCACTGCTGAACTCTTCTGTCCTATTTACCTATTGAGACAACACTTGGATTGTCTCTGTGTATGTCCTCTAATTTTAGAGTCCATTAGCTAATTCCACAGAAGATGGAGAAAGAAGTGTCAAAGATAATTATATTTCTACAAATTTTATGAAAATAACCAGTGGAAACAGATCCTACAGGTTCTAAAATGTGATAATAGAAGCTCATACCCTGTTAGGCATTACATAACGTGCTTCAAAAAAGGAAAAAAATCCCCTTCAAATGCACCAATTGCTGGAAAGATTCAGTTGGAGCTTGCACTGTCTCAGACTGCAAACCCAGTCAACCATGAGCCAAAACCAGTAAAAGAAACTAGACTTCATTAGTTCCAGCTATAATTTAATATTAGTTCCAACTTAATTTAATAATACAAAGGTCAACATCTTATTTTTCAGACACAGAATCCTCATTCTTACTCTGATACCTAAGGTCGATAAATAACCTTTGAGTCTAAAATGAACTTTGTCATCCAGTCTTGAAGTTTGCTATATACTTGCACAGACAGTCAAGAAGTTCAAGCTTTCATCTTTTGGTAAACACTACCTAACTAGTCCATGTTTCCCAAAAATCTGTTATTGATAGACTAGAGCAAGATGTCTACAATTTAACAAATAAATCCTTAATTTGCTTCTTAGACTAGCACTTCATTGCTCTCTTCCCTTTCCCTTTCAAGCTTCTTAATGCCCCATCAACAGTCTTCATATGAAGATTTTTCAATTACTAGGTCCGTGTAGATGTCTTGTAAGTGCCTAATCTGTTTTTTTCTCTCTACATTGAAATTGTACTACTAAAACAAAGGTATTTATTACACTTCTCAGCAAGCCACTCTTGCATTCCTTACTAGTCAATGGAGATCTATTATAGTCGATAAGAGTTAGTGAAATTTATTGTGTTCAATCTGCTTATGGGAGGTGGTGGATGACTACCTTTACATCTTTTTTTTTGTTTTGTTTTCTTTTGTTCTCTTACTAAACTGTCTTTATCTTGACCCATGAGTTTTCTCACTTTTTGTTTTCTGATTCTGTCCCCCATCCTTTCAGGGGGACTGAGGGAGTGGCTGGGTGGGTTCTTAGCTGCTGGGCAGGATCAAATTATCACAGGTGTGATTCATCTGAATAAACCTAATAATCTACTTTTTTAAGGTTGATTGATTCTGTTGGTAAGATTTCTACTGGAAATCCATCAGGAGACTGGCTCAGGTGTAAACACTGATGATGTAGACATCAAAATGTAGGTGAGATGTATCTCAGCTGTTCTATTTGCCACATTGTGGGTAATAAACATTTCATGTGCAACATGGTTAAAGACAGATCTTACTGTCTTTCCTGTAACTCATCCATTTACCTGTCCATAATACCAGAATTTTTTTGTGTCTGTTTCACATGACCTGGACACCACATATGTGTATGAAAAGCATACTTTGATCAAGCTGAATCTGATTTTTTGTGTTTCCTTGCATGATACTATTGAGATGCCTTATGATGTAGTCTTTCCATGTAGCTAAATCTCATAAAGCTGTCATAGTATTTTGTTTGTTTTTTCTCTGTAGCCTGCTGAACGTGTGTTGTAGTCCCTTCATTTCTCTTCAGAATGTACCTGCTTAGCTCATTTTCACAGTCTGTGGTAACTTTTTACTACAGCAAGTGTATTATTCATCTTTACTTTCAAGGCCTTTCATAGTTGATCTTTCCTGGCATGATTTATTCGTTATGAAGCTGTTGATCCACCTCTCATTAATCCATTTTGGTAGCCATCTTCATCCAGTCTTGTCTTTTCAAACAAGTAGCTTTGTGCCTTCTCTCAGGATTTAAATTATACAACATATACTGGTTGGTACATCATGTCTCGGTATTCGCTTTTGGATTGTTATTTAGAATGTGTTTCTTTGTTTGTTTATTTTGGTGGGGTTTTTTTTCTGGGTAGAACTATGCATACTGTCCACAAAGGCTAGCATCTAGAAGCCAAGTAGGTAATTCTGCAACCCATCAGTAAGCTTCCCTGACTGTCATTGACTGTAAAAAAAGTCTCACTTAGTTTGAAAAAGTCTGTAGAAATATACACTCTGTTGTGCAGCTGAGATCTTCTCCAGAAAAATTATCCATAAAGTTAGTCTGCTTGAGTGTGTATGTTACCTAATTTATTTATGTAGATCAGTTCTCTATGTAGTTATGGAACACAGATGTATCTGAAGTATTTTGGTTAGGGCATTCTACAATGGGAAAATTAAGTGCTCTGCTTAACACCTGAAGTTGCTTTACTCTTTCTGGATTAAATTCCTAATGCAGGTGCCTAACTTCAGACAATGTCAATCTTCCCATTCAAGCTTCTTCTAAGACCTTGCTTGAGGTTTTGATAATTGTAATCCTCTTCTGCAAGCCATTAATGACCAGAGAGGCTACTTCTTAGACAAATACATAATTTAATTTCTGTTTTGTGATTCACTAAGTGATGATAATACTTGCACCAAGCACATTTCATTGTAGCATCTTGGAGCTATTTACACCGTCCAGTAACAGGAAAGCATATGGAAAGGGAAATCAGAAACACAAAAGTGTTTTGCTTGAAACACAGAAATGACTCATGCAATACTGTATTGACAGTTTATGGGGCAAAGAATATAGGTTTCAATTGTTTGTGGCTAATATGAATGTCCAACACCACAATTGAGTTAGACCCTTCAAAAAAACCCAAACCTACACATTTTTTTTCAGCCTTAAAAAAAAGAGGACAAAACAAATGACATGGTACTTTCTGCTTGAGTATTTAGTCTGAAGTGAAGCCTCAGGACAAAATTAGTACTTTGTCTCAGTTTTCCTGAAGGATAATGACTTTGCCCATGTGGGAAATGGTCAAGTGCATGGATATGTAACTGACATTAAAGACAAAAAATGAAACACACTCAGATCAAGGTCTGAGATGGGTAATCTTCATCTCAGAAGTGTGAAAGAATAGGTAAGTGAAGTTGAAGATCCAGTAGCAAGTACCTTTGACAATTCTCTCAAATTTGGAATGATATTCTATGATGGGAGCATAGTGAATGTAGTGTTGTATCCAAGTTACAGGTCTGCATTGCAGGTGAAGGACGGGACCAGATGTAAGCAGTGGAAGTGTATTGCTCTTTACTGATAATAAAATAATATTTGCATGTATAGCAATAAAAGATACCAGAAAGATTGATTCTGCTACCCAATTCTGAAGTGAGGCTCTAGGTCAGCTAGTAGGTTTTGCTTCAGAGATATATATGCATTCTAAAGATAACTCCACTCATGCTCTCAGTTAGGGGTAGTTTTAACGATCTGCTGAAAAATAATTAGCCAATTTGAAAAAAAATGAGTTGTTAGGTGAGTCAGGAGCTGCAATGAAGCTGATGACCACAGGTAATGCTGGCTATTGATGCATTGTCTGGAATACAGCATGTAATTTTGGTTGCCTCAGTTCACGGAAGATTATTTCAAACTTCAGTAGGAGAAGAAAAGTCTAGGAGAAGGATCAGAAAAACAGATTCTATTTGGGAGAAGACTTAAATGGCTTGGACAGGCTAATTAAAACCTGAGAAGGTTTTTCCTTCTCAGGAAAGACATTTAAAGTAAAAGACAGTTGCAGCACACAAACAAATTAATATAGCATGATTCTGTTTAGACTTAAAATTGGAAGTAGTTCTAAAAATATTCCATTAAAATATTGGGATGAGAAGATGTAACTCGTCACATAATTCCATTCATGGATGCACTAAATTACATGTTTGCCTGTCATAAGAGGGAACAGAACACAGGGCACAAGGGATTTCCTTCACAAGCTGATGTTTTATTTCAATATCTGGTGCTGCTCAAAAGAAAATGGGAAGTTTTGAGCTAAGATGTATCTATTAATAAGTTAAGACAAATACGTGGGGCTTTTTCAAACTAAAATACTGTCACTGTATTTCTGGATTCAGTCTTTAACTTGCAAAGTTCATGATATTTGGCTGGATTCATTAACATTATGCTGTTTGTTTTGAAATAAATATCTGTACTGCATATACTCCAAAGTTGCCTATGTGGAAGCATGATGGTATAAGATTTGGACTTTCAAATTTATTAGATTTGGGACTATGGTAGTGTTCTTTTATCATTATTTTTTAAAAAATATTTTTTGTAGTCAGCTAGCACATGGATATATTTAATATAGAATTTATATGTAGTGTTATACATTTGGTGCGTTTCCTATGACCTATGATGAACAAGAAATGCTTTGGCTCAAGCAGGATTTGGTGGGCTGATTTTTGGGGGGTGGAGGGCCCTTGAGATGTAGATGGCATCTGATGAAATCAGTATTGTTATTCCTGCCAACTTCTTTTTCATTCTGCAAGCCAAATAATAACTCATTGAGGATTGGTCTGTTTTGTATGTTTTAATTAAAGTTAATTTAATCTTGAGCTGGATTTATTATTGAACAGCTAATTCCTTAATACTAGCTGGAGACCTTGCTATTAAAAAAATGAACTATACTGCCTTTATGCATTCCAGAACTGGTGCCCAGTGTTTTGGAAGGCATGATGCCAAGAACATATATATATATATGTATACATACATATTTTTAGCTTTTCATAGAGGAACCCCAGCTGTATCTTCTCAGGGGTGATGGTTGCCAGGGATTTTTTTCAGGCTCTGACCATAAATGTAGACATAAATTTACTCTCAGCAGACTTACTGGAGCTAATAATTTTATGAAGGGGTAGAGCTGTCTTGTAAATATACATCTGGCATACAAATAGCATGTGTAGATGAAATTGAATAAGCATATTCAGAAACAGAGCCAGCAAAATATCTTAGAGAATGCATTGGAGAACCTGTGTAATTCATAAATGGTTTGTAGAAGAGAGTGTCCAGCTGAGCTCTGTTGTAGTTCTCCCGTATAAAGAATAATGATGTAAGTTGATAATGAAAAGTAACATGTTAGTAAGTAAATGTAGGGGAATGTTTGATATTTACACAGCTTTGCATCAGAGGAGAAAGGCACTGATGCTGCTGTGCATGCAATATTTCATTTCTAATGTCTATTGAAATTCTTTCAAGTTACACATGTTCTAATATAGACCTGTCCAATAGACTGCTAGAAATGTGAATTCAGCTTCTGGACCACCTCTGGATGCTCTGGAGCCTCATGTCCAGGTACACTTAGCCTGATCAGACGAGCTGCACAGATGCGTGACCCTGTGCCTGGGGGTACCTGAGCACCATGGACAGAGACCAGCAAGCCTGGGATGTCTGGATTCCCTCAAGACAAAGAAATGACTTCACCGATTCTCCAGGCTCAGAGACATCAGCAAAACTCTCAGTTCTGAGATTCTTGGCCAGTGGTCTGTCAAAATGGGTGCCCTTTTCATGGATTTCAAAAAGTCTACTTCATCTCGGTTAAGGGCTGTCATCAGTGTGTCCAGTTCTGGGCTCCCCAGTTCAAGGAAGACAAGAAACTATTGGAGAGTTCAGCAGATGGCTACAAAGAAGATGAGGGGACCTGAGCATCTTTCCTATCAGGAAAGGCTGAGAGGCCTGAGTCTGTTTAGCCTGGAGAAGACTGAGAGAGGATATTATCAATGCTTACAAATATCTTAAGGATGAGTGTCAAGAGGATGGGACCAGACTCTTTTTGGTGGTGCCCAACGACAAGACAAGAGGAAAAGGGCACAAACTGAACACAGGAAGTTCCATCTGAATATGAGAAGAAACTTATTCACTTTGAGGGTGACAGAGCACTGGAACAGGCTGACCAGAGAGCTTGTGAGTCTCCTTCTCTGGAGATACTAAAAACCAACCTCTGCAACCTGGTCTAGGTGAACCTGCTTTAGCAGAGGGATTGGACTAGATGATCTCCAGAGGTCCCTTCCAACCCCAACCACTCTGTGACTCTGAGATTCTGTGATCAGTCTGACTGGACTTTGTTTCTCCACAGGGTTGATGCTTCTCAGAAGACTACCTCACAATTACTTGCTTGCTAGAAGCCGTTATGGCTTTCATTCTCCATTAGTTCTTACTGACGGGCAGAAGAATTCCCCTATAATCCACTTTCTAAATGCCTCTTTAATTTTATTTTGGAGATGGCCAGATTCTTCAGGTATTATGGCTGACCGGTGTATAATAATTCATAGAATTCTCTGTATAATATTTTATGAAATTTCGGTCGTGTTCAGAAATGGTGTAAAATTCATCCTAAAGAGGTCTAAACATTTAATCACTGATTGTCAGGAGTCACAGCTTTTTTTCGCAAGAGCTTCATTAAAAGCGAAGAAAATACCAGATTTTTTTTTTTTTCAGTCTGTTTTTGGGTGCATCCCAATTTGTTTTTAGGTATGGATTACATACTGAGAGAGCTACATTTCAGATACTGAGAAATACTATGAATTCAGGTACTGTGACTAATACAGCTGAGGTGATTAATTCTCACCAAACTGAAGGAAACAGTTGCATAGGAAAGAACTGCACAGAAGCATCCTTCAAAAAAGAGAATGGTTGCTAACTCAACATTGTGTGGGATCTGAAAGATATATGGTACATTTTTCAGAATCTGTCCTCCCATCTTGCATTTACATTCTTCATTTCCCTCAGGCTTTGATTGTAACAACTAAGGTATTTTTTTTAAGGTCTTGGTACTTTGTCTTTAAGTAAGTCAGAAGGTACAATCCACATGTATAGCCCCAGCAAATGGTGCTGTCAGGAAACAGAGATCTTGCAAGCATAAGGTGTATGTGTGTACCATTGAGAGAAACGATACTGAGCTTTCCAGTTTTTGGAGGTAAATGACAATATTTCCAAAGGATTGTTTCGTGTTAATAGTTTTTAACACGCTGGTGTCAAAGAACATGACAGAACTGTAGGTTTGTATAGGAAAATTGTTATGAAATATAACATTAAAACTGTTTTCCATGTGTTGTTTTTTTTTTTTTTTTTCTTCAGTAAAATTTACCTATCCTGGAGTTAGAAATTAAAGCCTACAATATGAATCACTGAGTGTTTGATTTGTTGTTTTTCCAAGAGGGATTGATGGGAGACTCATTAAATATGTGTTAACTCTATATTTTAGGGCATCTACAAGGAATATCTTACTATGTAATTCAGTTTTGCGAACAAAGGGTGAAATTGTCTTACTGAAGCATCAGAGTGACCACAACTGCAGGTAGCATTTTGAGTGAGATAAGATATATCAGTGCCAGTTTCAGTTCCCTAAACTTGGGGTCTGACCATCTTAATATAGTCACATTTAAGACTAAAAGCTTAAAATAACAAAAAGTTATTTGGATACATGCACTATCAGAAAAACTTTTAAATGTATAGCTTTTCACAGTAAGCAGTAAATGATACAAATTTTGAAATTCCTCAAATTAATAGGCTTACTACGTTTCCTGCTTCTTCAAATAAATTTTTGGTTTTTATATCATATTTCCAAAGGACGTTGTGTAGCTTTCCTCAGGATATGTGTATGCATCATGAGAATATTTCCAGATGCAGAAAACCATTAACTAGATGACCACACTCTGACAATTTATAGCTCTTTCTATGGAAAATATTTTTTTTTATTGCCATAGTTCTGACACTAACCTAATTAGCAGAAACTATCAGTTTAAACTAAGACCTTTCTCCTGTGGTAGGACATGGGCTTGTTTCTATTAGTATCAAGCCTGTCATTTTGTACTTACTCACATTTGACATTCACCAACAGTGGTGCAACATCTCTTTCTTTTCAGTGTGGTGTGTAAGAGGGTTGTTATGCATCTGGTGTTAGTCAGAGAGCACGGTTTTCAGTGGAACTGTGTCTCACAATGTTATCTTATGATAAGGAGGTAGTTAAACCAAAGAACAATATTAATGTACTGTATCTGAATTTACTGTTCATTCTTTGTTTGCATTTCTTTCAATGGAATTTATATTCTCATTTGAAAACTTTAATGTCACTGCCACTGAGGCTTCTCTGTATTACCACTGAAGATAATGTGGGATCCTTGTTTTTTGATCTATTTCTTTTGAGTAGTATTACTGTTTTGAATGAAAAAAAAAAAAAAGACTTGTCTTTTGACTAGTTCTTGTGCATATGGAATGCATTGTAGCAAAGTTTAATATGAACATTAATGAAGTGAGCTGAGACCTATTACTGTTCGTGTCTTTAAAGGTCTTGGGACCTTTGAACACTATATGCTTAATCAGAAAGCCTGAAGCCCTTACTAATTCTGTTTTATAATGCCCCTATG
The DNA here is from genome assembly GCA_013399365.1 of Pampusana beccarii. Lineage (NCBI taxonomy): Eukaryota > Metazoa > Chordata > Aves > Columbiformes > Columbidae > Pampusana > Pampusana beccarii. Next base: position 1,755,853 of record VWYH01009553.1, on the reverse strand, counting down.
TTCTTGCACACAATTGACATGCTTCAGTCATGGGGGCAAAAAGCTAACAAACAGAGCCAGGACTAGAGCCGAAGGCTGGTAATTTTAGTTCTGTCCTGACTGCAATGACCTCACCACGAAAATAATGAGACACTGCTTCTAGAAACTTAATGCAAAAAGATTGTGAAAGGGAAAAAAAAACAAAGGGCTGGATTTATGTTTAGATTATCTGCCTGTAAACAACAGATATTTCTCAGTGGCAAGTCTGTAAATAAAGCAAAATTTGTGTTTGATGCTGGTGGTTTGCTGGGCAAGGTAGCACCTTTTCCACAGTTTGAAAAGACTCATGCCAGATTTCTGCCAGGCAGTTCTTCTCGCCATCCGGGTTCATTCAGGTTGTGCCTCTCTGTTCCCGTCAGCTCTGTTTAGAGAACTGAATTGAAATCTTGACATGTTTCTGTTTGTGTGATCTAGGGCTGGGTTGAGCTTCTTGTGCTGTGCCCACAACATGTACAGTTTATGCTGGATCAAACACAGTTTGGCCATAATTGTTAAATGTTTCAGATTGGGAAGGTTTTACGAAACATAAAAGACCAAAGTAAACACATGTAGAGATGAGAGAATTGGCTTTTACAGCCAGATGGTGACATTATTTTGCGGTAGCTAAACCATTGTTTTCATTGTAAATGCTGAGAGGAAAGAACAATGTATATTGTTCTTAATCCTGGATTTATTGGACGTATTGAATAGTAAAAAAGCTAGTAGTCCCTCTTCTGGAAACATTTTAGTTTATACTGCAGTGTATTACTGTACTATTAAGTTTTGTTTTGTTCAACTTCTAAACTAACCTCCTCTTGAACTAAGTGATAAAGTTACTCAGGGTGAAAACCTATTCAAAGTGAACAATGTAGATTTTAGAAGGAAAACATCTAGGTCCAAAATTAACACGATTGAACCACAGACTTAAAAATTATATTAACATAATCTGTTTTCTGCAAAATGAACTTGATATTTCAAAATATGTCTTTCAAATTTGTTAACCTTTCCTAGCAAAGAGGGAATTTTTGTGCTTCCCTTATAATAACTGATGGAGTCCAAATATTTGGAAAAAAATGTGAGAGAGAGAGCATGCAAAGGAACTCAATGAGGCAAGTTCTCTATGCATCATGCAGCTGTTCCGCAGTGTCTGAATAGGAATTTTTGGAAATAAAAATGTTTTCAGATGCAAATGTTCTATATTTGTAATTCTTTGGTTCAACATTAAAGAATTCCTTTCATTTAATGAGTGAGTAACTTAAGCATAGAGAATTTTGCAGATCATCTTAAGCAGGATTTATAGACCTCTTTCCAATTGTACTTGTGAAGTACAGACCTGGCTCAGCATCCAGTACAAAGTCTTGGGTATTTCTCTTATGGTTGTCCACACAGAGAAGTCACTTCAGTTATGTAGCTATAATTGAAGTGTGGCTGAAGTTATACAGATTTTTCTGGTTCCTTTACATTTTGGAGAATAAAATAAATTAGCCTTGCGTAATGCTTTTTTGCAAAACTTGGAATATCTGCATGAGTGGTATTCTACTAGCAAATTAGTTTAAAAGTTTTTGCTTTTGTTCATATAATGGTTATAATGGAAGAGCTTTCCAGCGTTGAACGACCATTTAAAATATCTTTCTCCTTTTCTCTATTTTTTCCCCCCATACTCACTTTTGTCTGTAATAGGGTCATGCAGTTCTGCCTTGTGCTGTTGTTATTCTGCCCAGGCACACCCTTCTCTGTTGCTCTGGGTCAGAATCTTCTTTTCCATCTATTGATCATGTGAACATGGATGTAGAACTACAATTTCGAAGATCTTTGTGGTTCATGATAATGGTGTCCTAAGAGAAAAAAGCAGAAGTGATGTTTGGTAGGTACCCTAATTAAAAGGCAAAAGAGCTATGAAATGGTTTTCTGTTTAAAAGAAGGCATCAAAATTTTGCAACAGACATATTTTAAAATCTCTCCAAGTCATAACTGATAGTGCTACTTGACTGAGCACAGTGTGTATGAAGGTGATCCCTGTAAGATCCATCTTGGCAAAATCTTCACCATGGTGTTTTTCTAAGAACAGGTGAACTGCTAGGCTGCGTTTGCTTCATGAGGAACTTGACACTTCAGGCATTCTGGCGTTTCATTGTCTCCCCACACCGGTGTGTTCTTTGTTACAGACTCAAATGCAAATTCAAGAAGGAAGCTCTTGAATCAAAATGTTATGAATTCCCACTGAAAGCCTATAAACAAAGGTACTCTTTGGCACTCTCTATGTTATTTAAACCCCATACAACAATGTTTCAGGTAAAAATGCTTTCTGGAAAACTCAGGAAAGTTTGGTGAGAACAATTAAGCCTAAACATTTAATTTTCTTCAGAGTTTTCGAAAGTACACAGAAGGCAAATCCATTTCATAGATCTGAACCACCTCTGTCACAGATCATGCACGGTCATTCTCCCAATACACACACATATAGACAAGCTTAGACTAGTCACTCAGGTCACAAGTGGACTTCAGAAAGGCACCCTGTGTTTTTAGACAAGCCGTTCCCATCTTCCCTACTGCACAACAAGGTATTCACCAAGATTTACAGAGTAACCCTGCCAGGCAATTTCTCCTACTCTTAGTTTCTAGGAGTGAAAACTGTGAAATGGCAGTAGAGGCTGATGATCAGAAGCATCATCTAGGGAGTCTCTCTTTTTTCTGACTTGCAAGAAGTCAATGCAGACTTGCTTGCTCTCTTAGGTATCTAAACATCAACCAAGGCTGCTGCCTTACAGCAATATCTCTGTTAAAAGATGATTTCTTGGCATATTCTGAGACTTTCCAAGAAAAAGATGGATGCTGTCCTCTATAGCTAAGCAAATAAGTCAAGTAGTAATCCTGTAAAGTTAAATCCTAACAATTCATTTCATTCTCCACCTCAACATAAAAGTCAAATACTTTCTGCTTCTGGACTGACAGATATAATGGAAAAAAGTGTTTATATCTAAAGGACTAAAATACCCAGACACTTAAAGACAATGAACTCTTTTTTTTTTTTTTTTTAAGAAATTAAAAGAAAGCAGACTGAAGGGGCTCCATCCAAACCAAAATTACAGGTTTTGAACTATTTCTAAGGAATAACCATTTGACTGCCTGGAGCCTTGGCGGTCTCAAACCCACGTTTGTGAGGGTGGGGGTGAGATTGTGCTGCCTCCTCCTGAGAAGATTGTCTATTAAAAAAATATTTGGAACCACTGATGGAGACAACCTGGAAACATGGTAGCTGAGGCCATAGGTTGTATTTGTAACACGTTTGTTTCTGCTGGTGACCAAGACTCAGAAGAAAGTGTGAGGATTCTGATGACAGGCAATAGATGAAAAACCTTCTACAGTTCTTCCTGATCCTCATTGTGCACTGGCTGGCTTATGGTCTAGGTTTTTGTAAATGAATGTGGGTTTTTTACTGCTCTTAATAAAGATGTAGATGTTTCCTATTTAAAAAAAAAATAATAGAATGCAGAACAGCTTTATCTTCATATAGTGAAGTAATTCCTTTTAACTTTCTATAGGGTTGGCCTTTGCAGTTCTGTCTTCAGTCCATCCAGTTTTTGGTTTATATGGCTCTTTCTTCCCTGTCATTATTTATGCCATATTCGGAATGGGGCGTCATGTTGCGACAGGTAAGTGTCTATTTGTAAAAAGATTTTCAGAAATAAAGAATTGGAAACTGAACTTTTTGTTGTTGTTGTTGTAAGATCAATGGAAGGAAAATTATTCAAGGCTAAACAGAAATAAGATGGCTTTGTGTTTCTTTTTACAACTATTTTTTTTTGCCAGATTAAGTACTTTAAAGAGCCTTATTAAGAATATATTTGAGTTACTCCTGCCATTATAACTTAATATTGCATTGACACTTCCTTTGTAAATGTAGTTTAGGGCTTTTGTATTTTAACTTTACTTTAGAAATCTGCTTCAGGCTAAGATTTTAACAAAGGGCTCAGCCAGTAAGATATATGCAAGCAGGAATGAAAAAGGCTCTACTGCTTCTTAAACCATAGAGAGCACACATTACTTCCCACCTGTCTAAAACATAAACCCTGCATTTCTCAGAAAAAAAGCTTTCTGTGCCTATTACCTGATATTGTATCAAAGCTAGAGATTCTCCCAATAAGTTCAGTACAACTCCTGTCCGCTTGCAGAGTAATTAGGTAGGGAGCAAAAGGTGCTCCTTGGTTACTCCGCTAGTAGTTATGAGTTACTTGTTTACCCTCAGTAGAGCCATCAACAGCTGCAGGAGTTGAAGGTCTTTAATCTCCTAATAGGTTGGTTAATACTCTGTTTCTAACTCCAAAGAAACCAGATTATGGTTCCTGGAAATATTACTCATGAGACTGAGCCACAAATTCTTTGGTGTGCAGAAATGGGCACTTGGTGGCCTCTGAAGTTTATACAGGAAGGATGCATTAGTAAAGGTGTATCAGTAAAGCACAGTAGGGCTGAGTAAAGGGCAGCAGCCTCTGTGGTTGTCAGAAGTTTTAAGCAGGGAGGAATATGTTTTCCTTGTAGAGGAGAAAAACTCCTGAAAGGAGGAAAGATGGTTCTGGATAATCACACAGAAAATGAACTCTGAAGAATCTAATTGCGCACGTATATGCACTTGAGTGTGTGCAATATTTTAGTTAGAAGTTATCCACATATTTTAAGCACCTTTTTTGTTCAAAAATAGTCAGTTAAATTGTTAAAAATTGCTGAAGAGTGGTAAATTGTCTTAGAGCAAAAGGAAAACTGAAAGAAGGGTCTGTGGATGCTGTTAGTGACCTTATGCTGTAATAAGTGATAGAATTTACTCGGCTCATGTTAAAAAACAGAAGATTTGAAAAAAAGTGAAAATTTAGAATTAAGAAAATAATTTTGAATCTTGAGTATAGATAGATTAGTATACTTATTAAAACATTAATCTATGTTTAAAAGCTGTATCAAAATGGAGTAATTTAGCAGCGTATTGTCAGCAGTTTATTGATGAAAGAATATTAGAAAGACAAGAATCCATTATATAATCATGTGTAGCAAAGTTAATAAACTAGTACGGGGCTGACATAAATTCTAGTAAGGAAAACAGATTCTAAAATAGGTAAGTATAACCTGTTAAATCTGATGTTTTATCCTTAGGAGGTATACTGTAAAGAGGATGATTTACTGAGTCCCACAGCTCCATGGCTGTGCATTCCAGCACAGTCCTTGGCATGGAAATCTGTTCCTTTCACAGGTGTCTGTTCCAGAACTTCATCTTGAGAAAAAAAGGCAACAAAACAGTACTCTTGCAGTCAGGAAGATTTTTGTTTCAATAAATGTGTGTGACATATGCTGTTGATCCTTTCAGTAGAAATGTCTCATGCACTCATCCCACCAGCCTGGGTTAAAATGTTATGGTGTGCAGCCTGAGCTGGAGCTGTACCGCCTGCCTCGTGTCCCCAAATGCTCCGTAATTCCTTATGTACGTTTATCACAATCTCTTCACTTACCAGCTTTTTCTGTTAAGATCAGCAGGGCTCTCCGTACTCATAGGGGTTACAAAAGTGCCCTTTGTTAATGAAGTCAGTCATGTCATTATGAAATGGAAAATTCATCAATGGCCAATTCTATCAACTTCTACTCATTTTGAAATGTCTCTTCCATGAGACAGTTGATCTACTTCAGAAGGTTTCTCACCTGAGCAACTAAATGCTATACTGTTTTCTTGTCTGTTTTTGGTATAATTTATCTTGGAGAATCCCCTAAGACAGCTTCATCTGTCATAATACCACATATAGATATTTTTATAAAATCCAGTTTTATGTGGGGTTTTTTTTGTTGTTGTCTGTTTGGGTTTTTTGTTTGTTAGTTTTTTGTGTGTGTGTGGTGTTCTTGTTTTGTTTTGTTTTGGTTTTGTTCATTTTTTAAACAAAAATGAGAGAACAGGTTTGAAAGATAAAAGAACAATCTGAAAAGCAAATTACCTACAACTATCCTGAGTGTTGCTTGAAAAAGAAGTGTTATAGGCCCAGATAAAATGAGTAACATGATCCAAAAACCAAAATGTGATTTAAAAACCCCTTCATGACTCAACAGGAAAATGAAGGGGACTGTTGTAGGGAAGAGTTTGCACTTGTGAAACGGGAAACTTGGCAAAATAAGGTGAGCAGGAATACTATGAAGCGTGGCAGGTCAAACATGCAGGAAGTTTAGAAGGATAAAAGAAGGAATTTGAAGAATGCCATGGAGAGGATAATCAATTTGGTAGTTAAAGATTCTTTAAACACATCACAATCAGGATGCCAGGAAGGAAACTGGTGTGACATGGTTCTGACAAAGATGTAACAGGACATTCTGTGATAAGGTCACAGGATTGTCAATTTACCAGTGTAAATAATTTCACTGTCAGAAAGGCTCTGGAGGGAATCCTAGGAAATGCAGACCTGTCTATAATAAAAATAAGAATACTGAAAGATATGTATAATCAGAGTTTGTTGGAGAGGAATTAATATGACTCCTGCAAAGGAAAATCCTACTTCATTGACCTCCTAGAGTACTGTGTGAGTGTTAGTAAGCATATGGAAAAAGGAAACACTTTGAATATGAGATATCAGAGTGGTCAAACAGCTACTGATAAGGTTCCACACCAAAGATTGCTAAAGACACTAGGTTGCCCTTGTGATAGAAGAAAAGTCCTTCTATTAATTATTAGCAGGTTAAAGGATAAGAAATAAAAGGTAGGACTTAGTGGCCATTTTTCAGGGTAGAAGTGTTCCTGGTAAGTTCCTAAAGAATTCAAGCTGTGAGGTTTAATTTATGAAGGTCAAGATGAAGGTAGAACTGTGTTCACCAGGTCCTACAACAGTAGGAATAAAGAGACGTCACTGAAAGTGGTGAGAGATGAATTTAAAACATTTTATAGATTAAAGAAAATACTACAGCAAATGGTGAAGTTCTGGAACCTGCTCCCAGAGGATATTGTGGAGGCAGAAAATACAAGCAGGTTCAAACAAAGCTTTGACAAATTCATCAGTACCAGTCCATAAACAAAATCTAGAAAGGCGAGATAAAAATGTACTTCCCTAACACAACAAGCTACAGATGCTGGCAGATTATGAGAGGAATGGCCTGCAGAAAATGGCCGGGCTTGTGTGCTTTCCCTGGGTAACACTGCTGATTGCCACAGCTGGAAGAAAAGTACTGTGCAAGATGGACTGACAGATTAGAGCATTTCTTATGCTCTTACAGCTCTGCATGAATGTGTTTGTGCTTTTCAAAACTGGATTATCATCCTTGTTTATCTGTGTGTCATTAAAATTGTTTTACCTCTCATCAAATAAATATTTATCTCTTAATCTACCTGCATTTATTAGAACTACAATGGGCTAGGAACTGTATACATAGCTTGAATTAATTGCCCTAGAAATTTAAATGGTCAACATTTGGGATTCTCAAACCAAAAGCTGTTTCATCACATCCAGGGTAAGTTAAAAGCATTTTTGATAACTTGAAATAATTTTGAGTTGTTGCATTTTAACCTCTTTTGTTAACGTGTCTAAATGAACGTGTTCACACAAAAATTACATTTAATCTGGCTGTACATGATATTTTACTCGAAGAAATGTGTGTTACATAAAAAGACGACCTTAAAAATTGTTCTTATCATGACAGGAATGCACAAAATGGCACTTTTACTCGTACTGGACAAATTTTGAAAAAGAGACTATGAGTGATGAGTACAGACAGATATAGCATTATTGATGACTAGTGTGTGGCTTTTTTTATAGGAACTTTTGCTTTAACTTCTTTAATATCTGCCAACGCAGTCGAGCGTCTTGTTCCTTCAGTCAGTGCTAATTTCACTACAAACAATAATTCTGGAGTTTTGAGCCTGTCAGAATTTGAAATGCAGAGGATTGGAGTTGCAGCAGCAGTTTCATTTCTAGGAGGAATAATTCAGGTCAGTGGTGAACACATATTCTGTATGCTACTAATGCATTGTGTTTGTGACAGCTATGACTTTCGTAATACCTTCTTTTTTTCCACTTCTCTGAGAAAAACTGACCGCGGGTCTGGACTGATGTTCATGAATGATGAAATTTATGTATTTTAGAAATTTGTTTCTCCTTTGCTGATATGTAGTAATTGTCTACACATGCTCCTAGGGTCTTGAAATATGAAGTAAAACCACATTCAGTCAACTCTAATGTAATATTCAGTTGCTGTTGGTGCTCTCTTTCGTTCTCCTTCAGAAAAAACAAACAAACAAAAACCAAACCAAACCAAATGAAAATACACCCTCCCCCCAAAAAAAACCCAAAAAACAATCAAACAAACAAAACCAAAAAAAACCAACACAAAAAAAGTTGTATTTTCTTCAGAACCACAGTACTACAGGCTTTAGTTGTGCTGCTCTTCTCTAAATGAGAAATAGCTGGTTGTTGCATTCCAGCCTTCTACATTTTTACTGGTAAGCTTTTCAGCTACTATATTTTAAATACTTACATGCAAGTAGCTGATGATGTATAGTATTGGAAAGAAAAAATGTTTCTGGTTATATGGAGAACAAATTTACATGGTCTATTATTAGTTTGCTTGATAACGAAGAAGCACATTTGAATACAAAGTGTATTTTTTAAGGCTAGTATTCTCGTCCAAAGCTTTGTTTACCTGGGGGGAAAATTGTGGTGCATTATTCTGTGCTATACATAGCTATTAATGAAGTATAAACGTGAGTATTACACAGGGACAATTGGGAAAATAGTTCCTTTTTCTTTCACAGTAGAAATAACTTCTGCAGGCTCATGTTCTACATCTTGAAAAGGACAACTAGGCTGGGTGGGAGTCCTGGTTCCTACATTTACAGTACAGCATACTACATGTTAGCCTAGAAGGACCCCAGAAAGACGTATTTTGCAGGTCCCGGAGTGAGGAAAGCTTACTTCACACATCATCAGAAGCTACCAAACGCTCTCAAAACACCCACTATGAACTTAAGAGCTGTAATTCAAAAGACAAAAATCTACCCATTACAATGTCCATTGAAACAGGCCAAGAAGAGTTTTAAGTTGGTGACTCAGCCGATCTGAACTGTCTGTGTCTGTTTTCTCTAGATGGTCTATAGGTGCCTTCACTTTTGCAGCCTCTGATTTTGAGATAAACAACACAACATACTAAACGAGAGGCTCACAGTCTGTACTGTTTCCTTCCAAGAGATATTCCCTGTGGATGACCTTGTCTTCTTAGCCCATGCAAGAAATGATCAGAAAGAGCACCACCACTTCTTGTTTGGTTTAATAGTGGAAAAAAGCTGCACTTTCCAGAACATGGAGATTTGAGTGGTTTAAAATTCATTCTCAGAAACTGAATTCATGCAGCAGGTAACATGATATCAGCCTTTTGATTACTGTGGAGAGAAATATTGGGATTAGTGATTTCCAAAGGTCTCGTTATGTGATAAAAATTTTTACTGGCCATAAAGTTAGATTGACTACACAGTGAGAGTGGAATTTTAACAATAATACACTGAGCATGTTATCACAGGAAGAAAGTATTGAAAGTGGACAAGAACCAAAAGGGCTTGAATTAATTAAATTGAGAGCTTTGCTTTTTGCAATTACGTATTTCTCTTCTTTTGGCTAAGTCCCCATTCTCCTCTACTACATGTCAGGGTAAAACTGTGGAGCAGTAAAGACAGCTGCAAGATAAGGTTCCCTTTGCATTATCGTTCTTGTATTCTCAATTTTAGTTTTAATTTTTTTCTATACTTTTGTTTTTTCAGAAGTCCCACCTTCCATCTCTTCCATCTAATCACTTATTTTTAAAAATTGTTTCGATGTTCTCTTCTCCTTTACTGTGCATTAGCTCAAGGCTGCTTTCGCTCACTTTCCCCTGTGTTGTTGCTTTTTTTTCCCTTTCTCTGACAGCTCCTGATTTCATTCACATGAATTTAATCAAGACTGTATAACTGGTGAAAGCAAAATTTATTTCAAGAAAGTTACTTCTTAATGAACATTTTAACATAGTATGATGTACTGAAAAAGCTGCACAAAGAAACTATAGCCATGTACCTCTTAAACCACTTTTTCTACTGTGATCGTTCTCTCTCTAAAATATTCTTCCAGCTCCTAGGACCTAAATATTGATAAATGAAAAATTCTGGAGACAATCCTAAAATATGTGAAAATTCTGTTCCTTTTACAGTGTAGGAAAAAACTGGCATTAGTACAAATAATTAAAATATAAAGTTATTTACCTTTGGCATTTTTTTGTACTTTGTTTTTTGCTGTTCTGATTTCAGTTTTCCCTGTAGTTTTTCTGCATCAAGAGGGAAGAAAAATCAAACAATATATGAAAAAATAATATGAGAAATCTCCGTCATGACCACAGCAAGGATAAAGTAGATTAGTAGAAATTTCTCTAAGAATATTGAACTTTCTACAGGTTATTGCTTAGTGGGTGAAAGGTTTTGTGATGTAATACAATGTGATGCAACCATGTGCTGTCAGCTCAGCTTACTTTCAAATGGTGTTTATGCAGAAAAGCAGCGGCAGCCAAGCTGTGAACTGCGTGTCTGTTCCCAAGCATGGCAGGTTTAATTGGAGAGTTGATCTGGGCCTGTATAAATGCTGCAAATATTAAATACATCTGTCAAAGGAACTCAGACACTATTAGATTTGGGAAGCTTATTTCAAAACAACTTTTTGCCCTGTTTTTGTCTAAGCAGTTTATGTACATCGCTCATGTTGCAAGGAGAGCAGGAATTTCACATACTAGCTTATGCTGAAAATTACACCCACCTTCTTGACGTTTTCAGTTCTGGTTGCTTCATTGTTAGATCTTCACCGTGGAAGATATATAGATGCACATGATATTTATTTAACTACAATGTCAATAAAGAGTAGGATGTACATGCTGATGTAGCATTGCCATTGTTTCTGGAAGTCCTGAGCTCCCTTCTGCAGTAAGAGATGGGGGACCAGCTCAGGCTGCTGCTTGTTTGCCTGAGTGGCTGCAGAAATTGTCTACCCCAAACCATACTCACAGTTTGGATGTATTTTACATAAACAGTAAAAAGTATGTTTGAAATGCAACCTTTTAGTTACTACCTGTGAAGTAAGGCCACAAACGCTGAAGATTTAAAGTAAAAAAATTACAGTTAAAAAAAAAAACAAATATGAGAGTGATGCTGAAGTTGCTACGCTCTGCAGTTGTGACGCCATTTCCCCGTAATTCACCATAATAACTTTATTTGAAATGCTAATATTAACTGGTGTTTCTCTGTGATATTATGTACTTCACAGTATTGTCTCTGTGGTTTTGAATCCACAGCTAAATAAACATTCATCTCATTCTCTGGAAACTCAGCTGTTACACAGTTAGAAATTTCATATCCATACAATAGAAACTGATCTTAGAAGACAAATCAGAATTCTCTAGGGAAGGGAGAATTTGTTTCCTATTGAACTTTGCTACTGTGAACATTGTTTAAATATATGAATAGGCACACTGTTAGAACAAACAGCTAAACAAAATATGTGAAGTTAGTAATTATCGATTTTAGGCCTGACTAACTAAATTACTGCTCACTGAGGGTATAATGGTAATTATCATTACTGGGGTCTAATATTGAATGGCAATCAATATGCTGATTGTTTGTAGTACAGAGCCATTCATATGCTATTAGTGGGAAGTTGAGAAAAAAATCTCAGATTTAATCTCTCAAATGGAAGAGGGAATTGCTCACTAGAGGTTTCTGTGGTAAATTGAAAGCCACTCACTTGGGTATTTTTGTTTCTTTTGTGCTATTGAACCTGTAGCTTGCTGAATACAGGTCAGATTTATGCTGGAAAAATAAATGGTGTTTAGGCATAAAGGTTGATAACATCTCGAAATTATTCTTTTAGCTTCAGAACAAAACAAAATAAAGCAAAAGAGACTCTGAGATATTCAGAATGGATGATATTCAGTACGGTAAACACAAAATAGTCCTCTTAGGAAGTATTGTAACAAACAACTGTGTGCCAAGAGCATGTAACTTTTTCAGGCAGGAGAACAGCAAATGCAAAAGATTATAGAAATAAGAAACTGGTTTTTTATCTATTGAACCTTCAGAACTCATTATAAGGGGATATAATTTAAACGTAACTCAATATGGATCAGAAAAGGATTAAGTGTTATGCTAACCACAGTAGTATCTATAGGTGTATAACAACCTTGTTCAAAGAACTAAAAGCTGTCAAACCTCTTTCTTCAGAGGAAAAGTGTGATTGCAGTCTGGTATAAGGGGAGAAAACACAGTAGTACAGAATAATACTTTGGATACTTGTCCTATATTCCTATAAAGTATCTGCAATATTGGTAGATTCAGATGTAGTCCAGATTCATTGATTAAAGAGGAATATTATTCTTTTGTTATATGTTCGTAGTATGAAATAAGTTCTGTAAAAGTTGCAAAAAAGCTGAAATAGTCTTCAAGGTCAAATATAGCGGAGCCAAAGTCTACTCCTTTTTCTAGCGGAGAAATCTAGTTTGTATATGGGATTGTGTTTATGAAATTGGATGTTGAATTTTTCTTCGTGTTTAAAAATTTCTGATTATATACACATATTCTACTTTAAGTTGGTTCAAGTATTTCTCAGATACACAGAATGCGGATTTTAAATGTCTTTAAAATAGTTTACTTTTAATATAAGTTTTTAAAGTTTGTTCAAACAGAACACATAACTGCACAAACATCCTTGTTTCTCAGTATAGAACATAAGTATTTTTATATCCTTCATCATCTGAGGAAACCTCTGGAGCTCCCTTACTGGAATACCTGCAAACCGGAATCCTCAGTGTATAAAGCTGATGTACTATAACTAGAGGTAGTGGGCTGGCAATACTTGATGTATTTGCTGTTACAATAATGTAGCATGAAAGCACAGAGTATCATGGTATGTTGAAACAGATGCATGGGGTCACTGGGATATCAGGAGGCAAAGGGTCCATGGGAGGAGCAAAGCAGTTGTGTGACTGCATGGGAAAGGAAAACTGACGGCACAGAAACCTGGGGCAGGGCAGGGCTGGGCTCCACAGGATGGTGGGGCTTTCTCTATGAGACTCATATCCTCGTAGCTTAGCACCTAATAAATTTGGTACCTGCTGAAATCACTAAGGTTGGAATCCTGATATCATCAAATTGGCAATTGGTAAGCTGGACCAAGATACAGCTCTTTTACTCAGGGTGAATATCAGTGGAGTAGGAAGGAGCTTTAGCACCACACTCACCTTCTGATTTACTTTACTTCATGTTGCTCTGTTGAATTTTTATGGTGTTTATTGTGCTCAGGTATTTGAGCAGGAGAGAATAATAAGCATTGCATGCAGACAGTTTCTCTGAGCCTGCTTTTATTACTAAACTCACAGAGCTTCAGTGGGTTCTACTTTCAGCTAGACACATCCTTCATAGAATCACAGAATCATTTCAGTTGGAAAAAGACCCTCAGGATCATCAAGTCCAACCGTAACCTAACCTAACTCTAACACCAAACCATATCCCTAAGAACCTTGTCTAAATGCCTTTTAAACACCTCCAGGTATGGTGACTCCACCACTTCCCTTGCGAAGTGTGTTCCAATGCCTGACAACCCCTTCCGTGAAAAATTTTTTCTTAATATCCAATCTAAACCTCCCCTGGCACAATTTGAGGCCATTTCCTCTTGTCCTATCGCTTGCTACCTGGGAGAAGAGACCAACACCCTCCATGCTACAACCTCCTTTCAGGTAGTTGTAGACAGCGATAAGGTCTCCCCTCAGCCTCCTTTTCTCCAGGCTGAACAGCCCCAGTTCCCTCAGCTGCACCTCATCAGACTCGTGCTCCAGGCCCGAAGGACTTCTGCTTTTCACCTTTATCTCACTTATCTTACAGTTTACTAAAAGGACCCTGGCTCATTGTCCTATCACCAGGAACCTGCATAATTGCTGATACACATACCTTTGTCTTTCAGGTAGCGATGTTTATGCTGCAATTGGGCAGTGCCACCTTCTTGTTAACAGAACCAGTGATAAGCGCCATGACAACAGGAGCAGCTACACACGTTGTGACTTCCCAAGTGAAGTATCTGCTGGGAATGAAAATGCCATATATATCGGGACCACTGGGCTTTTTTCATGTGAGTTCAGTAAAAGAAATGGTTTATTCCACTAGCTAACATTTTCTTAAATAATTGCACTATTTGGCTATATATAAGAAATTTGTTATGCATGTGTGTAAGTGAACCGAAGATGTACTACCAAAATCTTCATCTCACTCTGTCTGTTTGTAAGAAGAGGTTAGGAAAACCTGATTAAGAATCAGCAGGAATAAGTCTTATTTTGAAAGAATACAGTAATCAATTCAAGATATGTGTATTACACCATCAGTAATTCCATTCCTTAACCTGAACAATTACACACTTGTACAGAGACTGTAAACTCTTTCTGTATCAGCATGTGGGAACGATATATCATTATATATTCCAAATGTCATTCTCAACATATTTTCTTCATGTTTTGCTGAATGAAACCTGATGGTCATCATGGTAAAAGGAACATGACCCACGGTTTGTGGATCTCCCATGTAAAAATCACTCTATTGCGTTATGATGTGTTCTTACTTTGCCATAAACACAGCAAGTATATAGCTTTAAGGTAATTTTCATAAAATGCACACACCTTTTTCATACAGTGTCATGGTTACCTCCTTAGGAAAACAGATATTGCTGGCTGAAACCTTAAAGGGCAAAGTTGTATAATCTTATTGCACGAAAGAGAGAAGAACATATTCTTTAAGGTAACTTATTCCAGCAAACCCTTCGTTTAGGTGCTTTGAACATAATCTCTTGGCAGAAGAATTAATAGTATTACAAGAATATCTGTCAAAAAGGTATTTTGCTTATAACAAAGCTTAATTTACTTGCTGAGGTGATATTTACATTGCACTGATAGCAATTACTGAATTGATTACCAGATGAAGTGAGACTTTATCTGGTTAGCCACTAAATCAGGATACCTTATTTAAAAGCACAGACTATATTTTCTTGCATTGCTTTGCTCTTTATTTTTCCGTATTATTTTGGGAAGCGTGTTGTTGTGAACATTGTGATAAGATTATGTCACTTTTCAGAATGTATTTCATGGTATTTTATAAATTTGACAACATTTCATATGGATAATCCACTGGTAAGTTTTTTTACAGGACCAATTTATTAATGAGAATTAGGGGCACGTAATAAACATGAGTAGTTTGCCTTGTAAATACGTAACTAAAAGTGTCATAGCTATTTTTATGAGTAGTCAGTTGTGAGACTGTTACAAATGATTCATCACATATTAAAATATTTTTTAATCTTTAAAAACCTTTTCATAAATACCACTTAATATAAAATGTGACTAGCCTCTTTTTCACGGCATTTCCATGGAGACTATACTTACACATAGGAATACCATCAACTTGTAGAGATGACTGGTCTTAAGTACCACAGCCAAGACATAATCAAAACATACATTATGAGCAATAATAAAGAACAGCAGTGACATGAAGAAAAGTTTCCATGTTGGTGTGCTGATGATATCATAAATGAGGTCATTCAAATGCTTTGAAAGAAATCTATTCCCTTATCCCTTGTATTTTTTAATGCATCTGAAACAAGTTCCTTGCCCTTCATTTCACTTTTGAAATCAACGTCTTCCAAATGAAAATTTTCTTTATTTTTTTGAGGTTCTGAATTGCTCTGTAGAATTGTATGAAAACAAATGAACAAACAAAAAAATCCTCTGTACAACCTAAGAGAAAAATAAAATGTCTCCATATTTAGAATGGACAATTTTACCATACAAGTAAGTTTCTGATAGCTGTTCAGACTTACGGATTACTTTAAGAAGGTCCAGTATCTCAGTCATAAGCACAGATTTAGATTTTAACAATTTATTTTTTTTTTTAATGTGGTGATAGTTTTATATGAAAATTGTACTAATTAGGTATATGTTAGTGTGCACACGTAACCAGAGAGTGAAAGGCGAATTTGTCATGTGTCTCCGGACATGTGCTCTTTACTGCAAATGCTTGAGACCTAACGACTGGTATTTTTCCTTACATTCTTTTTCTTTTTCCACTCCAAAACACCTCCCACTCACAAAGCCAATTGCTTTGCTTCAGGCAGCCTTTGGGTTGGCAAAACAAGAATGAGAATGTTTAATAAAGTGTGATAGGAGAGTTGAAAGTAAAGAAAGCCAGTGAAATGGATTCTTTATAGCAAGTGAGATCATGATTAAATGTGTAAAAATGAACTTTGCATATGGAGAACAAATCTGCTACACTGGTGTTGAGCCTATGGGAGTTCGGTGTTTACACATAGTTTATGTAATTTATTAAATTTCATTTTCCCTGTACATGGTTTGTAACACTTCACTTGAGCTGCACATTGGAGCATTGATCAGTATTTTATAAATGGAAATGGTAAGATGAAAGTGAAGAAGAAAAATAGTGGGGAGGGACTACCTGTAAAGAACTAATTTTTACAAGGGACGAAAAAAGTGTCATCAAGTTTTATGTAGCATCTGAAAACATAAAAACATATGTATATCTGCCGTTTATCCGTGTGTAGATATATTCATCCTTCCACAAGTTTCTGAGAAAACGTAGCACTGCAAAATATACTCCTGCAACACAACAAACCTTGCAAAATGCGGTCTTTTGTGGTCGTGTTGCAAGTCTGTTGCAAAATCCTTGTGGTGCTGCTGCATCTAGCTGAAAAAAACCTACATGTTCCCACTATCAGATCTTTTTTTTCCACGCCCCCCCAGTTCGTTCCCTATACAGTTCACAATAGTTGCCTGTACATTTTTCCCACAGTGTGTTGTATTTGTCTAGCAAACATCAGAATGAAACATTTTTGAAAATGTAATGAGGTCATCTATTGTTAAGCTGTATTAAGTGTTTTAACTAATACGCTCTTTTAAATGTTTGGTTTGCTTCAGCCTCTATACTAATTTTAAAACTAATCTTTTGGGTTTTCATGAATACATTTAAAAAAAAGAGCTCAGAGGATTTCATTATTACATCAGAATGCAAATTCTTCCTAGAATATGAAGCATTACAATGTTCATTATTACCCTACGGAAGTATGTGAAAATATAGCGGAATTCAAAGCCATTCATTTCCCATGAGAACAGGGACATTCAATGTCTATATATATATATGCATGAGAAAAGTTAGAATATAGTTTCTTCACTTAGGTGCAAATTTACATTGCTAAAATATTCATTGATTCCTCATAATATTGTCAGATCATTTCCATTAAAAATATTTATACAAAACTAACAATAAAAATAAAAAAGAGGCAAACAGCTCAATTAATATATTATTGCTGTATTTTAAAATTTTGTTAAATAAATAATAACACAAAAAATTTCTTCATACACTCCAATATCAATCTAAATTGTGCTACAGAATTTTTAAATTCTTTCAGTAAGTGCAGCATCACACTACATAAAATACTGAATTCATTATTATGTTTGTGATTAAAATATTTATGAATATTTGTTTTTGAATCAGATGTCAGCACTATCATAAGCGTGAGTTTTAGGTGCTTATGTTTAGGATTTACACTTTCACCTCAGATGAGTACAGTGACTGACTGGACAGTATAACTTGTGTACTGTATAGTGTAGAGAGATAGTTATAATATATGTTAAGCACATGTTAGGAGCCACATGCTCTTTTTTTCCCTGAAGACCCTGTAAGTGGTTTGTGAAATGGTCTCCTGGCTTTGTCAGTCTACCATGAAATGGGTGGGTTTAGGTTTTCAAAGAATGAATATCCAGGAACAGACTGGTCAATGGAAGCTCTTTAGTCTGATGTAGTAACTGATTTAATATTTATGTATTACTGCACAATTATTTCAGTGGACTACAGACACTTTTGACACAGACTGTCAGTGCTATTGAAATACTACAAATTATGAAGCATTGGTAATCCCATTCTTTTTCATTTATTGGCTGGTATAGACTACATACTGAAGGCTACAATTTGAAGAGAAACAGCAAAGAATACACTAGGCAGTTCATACAAAGTGTCGCGAATTCTGAAAAAGTTGTGACAAAGGTCTACAAGATTTGGCTATGTATTTTAAAAATTAAATGGAAGCTTCTTTTTTAGCCAATTTGTAAAGACAGAAATTCTAAAAGCTTATGCATATTTATTTGTAATCCTTCATTAAAATTATGTTTGTTCACCAATCTTACATCTCACTTTGGCTAGGAAGATGAAATTAAACACGATTAACACAGGTAGCTAATGCTGACTCTTCAATAGACACTTCAGAACAATCCCACGCCTCTTTGCCTTTGACAATTAGGAATCAATCAATTTCTTCCCTTCTCAGCCTTTGATGAGTTTGTGGGGACAGTTTGCAATAGAGTTTTCCGGTTTGCCTCCCTTTGTCCTGATTAATCACAGCTTCTGCTTAGGCACTGAACCAAGTTCAGTGCTCTCTTGAAAATTCATTCTTGGAAAATTCTGGGTACAGAGACTAGTCCCAAGCCACACAAGACACAATCCACATATTGTGCGATTACAGTGGGGCAATATGTGGTTAAAAACTGTGGTTTGATTAACATTCTTTAGATTTATGACATATATAGATCATATTATTTAACAAGTTGGTTTTAAAATGTTTTCCTGACTTCTGAAAAACATTTGTGTTGAACTATGCTGTGCATCCTTAATCAAAAGTCCAAGGGATAAATTTCAAAGGACTGGACTAATTTTTCCTCTTTGTGAGGAAAATTAATTTTTTTCTCTTTTTTTGTAACTATTTTTTTTAATTTTTCCCCCCTTATAGATTATGAAAATATTATTAGAAAAGATGAGAGAGGAAAAATTGGGAAGTTATTTTAATTTACTCATTCTTCAAAATGAGCATCCTCTCTTCAAGGAGTGACAGGATCGGAACAGTGGCGAAAAACGTTATCATCATCTTGACCACCTTTCTGCCGGAACAGTGTTCTTTCCTAAGATCATTTTTCTAGTACTTTTTCCTGTCCAATATACATATATGTATTTAAGCTCGAAATTGTCAAACTTTGTTAACATTATACATGTATTTGAGAATAGGTTCTCTGAGGCAGAAAATTATTAATCTTTTTTTGATAAACCCACAAAACTACAAGTGTCACTTTTCATTTATTTTAGTGGTCTTCATAGATGTTGCCAGAGAAAACATTTTTAAAAATTATTTATTTACTTATATTATTAGTTCAAGTCTTCGTTGCTTGATTGTATTATTCTTAATGTTGTAGTTTAAAAAGAAGTTACTTGTGATGCAGTTTAAATCTACATCCTGGATTTTAACCTTTTGTTCTCTCTGTGATTTACATTTCAGCTACACAATAGTTTGCAGAATATAAATGCAGAATTCAGGGGACTGAGACAAACTTATTTCTCTGCCCCCCTTGCAGCTTTAATAAGCATGTGTATTATATTCATTTGCATTTGTCTTGATCCAGGCAATAGACAATTGCTTTTATTTATGAGGCCTGAAAATAACTTGTGATAGGGATCTGATTATTTCTTTGTTTACTGGGACAGAGGTTCCCTCTAACTTTCTTCAGCCCTTCTAACCATTCCAGTAAACGTGTAAAATTTTTCACTACTTTCTGTTAATCTGTTATACTGATTTATGTCTCATTTTCTGGATCCTCAATTTCAGAGTGGAACTGATGTTACAGTTCACTGTGTCATCTGTGCTGGTGTGATAAGTGCATTCTTCTGAGTCTGTTACTTACAACGTTGTATTCATCATCAGAGGTCCCTGCTGCTCATCACCACTGGTCATTCTATGCCTATTCCATATTTCTGTTCTATATGTTCCTTATATTTAGCACCATATTGCCTTTCTTCATCATAGACCCAACTATATTTTTCTAACTGTGTTTTACAGCAAGTTGCACACCCTAACGTTTGAAAACCTGAGTGCCTCCCATTTGCAGCTCCATAGTTCTGCTCCAGTCTTCTTTTTCTCTTTTAACACTGCGGTCTGCCTCTCACTTGAAGTGATGTAGCCATTCTCCAACATCCCAGAGCCCTCTGCAGCAGGATTTTGAACCTCATGGTCCAGCACGCCCCATCCCTTACAGCCTTGCACAAGCAATTTCTGTACCTTGCCATGCAGAGATTTCCCTGGAAAGCACTTGCCACTAATGTGTGAATCACCCCATCTTGTCCTTCCCTCTTTTTACATCTTGCTTTGCAGCTTTTAACTTGCAAGTCTATGCTAGGGAAAGAAACAGGACTTAGGAGATAATTTTAGTTAATTAAATAGCCAATAACATGTGTACACGAAGCTTGACAGCTAATTAGTGTTTGCAGTGTCTGAACCTGATCAAAGCATGTTCCATGGAGCACTCTGTAATGGGAAAGAGCAACCAATAGCGAGACTGAGTGTGCCCTGCTGAAGAGATGCAGTTACTCTGGAAAAATATTTGGATGGATCACCTCGTGCACTGGAAAGGATGCCCCGAAGAACATGTGCAGCTAGGAAGATTCCTGTTGCTTCTCTTCCCGTCCAGCCACTACTGCATTTTCTTTCCCTTTTTGTTCTTCCTCTGTCTCCTTCTCTTCCCGCCCCCCCTTTCTGTTTTTAAAATTTCTTCCTCAGAAGTAACTTTTGCTATTAGAATTGATGGATGTTATGAACTAAGGACACTGAAAATAAATCTTTGTACATGTAAGCATCTCTCAACATTTTTCTGCAACACTCATTTATCTCACTGAATTTAATGAGACTGAATATGAAAAGCATGCACATTGTATTTACTGGAATTTTCTTGTTTGCTTCTAACACAAGAAATATGTGAGTACATCTATATAAATATTTTCCACATATTTTCGAGTTTTCAAAAGTCCATTGTATTTTAGCAATCATAAATCAATGGTTTTCTTCCTTGCAAAATCTTAAATTAAGGCCAGCTTGTCAGGTGGCTCATCTCCTGCAGTATTGATCCAGCTCTCCTGGATACTTTGAATTGTCTGAAGTTGCGCAGAATACGCCACAGATTGTGACTGAGAATGACGTTATTTTTTAATCTGTGGTTTTCATTCGTTGCTCACTGTAGATTTATGCCTACATATTTGAGAATATCGGATCAGTTCAGCTGGAGACTTCACTCCTCTCCTTGCTGAGCATTGTGGTGCTTGTTCTTGTTAAAGAACTGAATGAGAAATTTCAGAGAAACATTAAAGTTGTTCTTCCCGTTGATCTGCTTTTGGTAAGTACAAAATCAGACTTTTTGCTTTACAAAGCTTTCAGTGGTACAACTAATCTGTTGCAGTTTACTGTGTTGTCTATAGTTACCCACAGCCACACCTGCCACTTATTATATGAATAGCTATTTTTCATGGCTGTATGTTAAATGTAAGAACAGGAAACAGTTTGGCTAAACAATTAAGAGAGAAGTGACATATGCTCCCAATTTGTATAATATTTTTCATGTGTTTACAAGTTTTTACACAATAACAAGAAAATGAACTCTAGAATGTTAAAGTGTAAGAAATTTGAAATGGAAAATGAAAAGTAGCTTGCACATTGAAATTCCAGGCAAGGCTTATGCTAGGTAGTTGTGGCTCAGATGTTGCTGGTTATTTATATGCAGCAAAGCTAAATATCTATACTATTGCTTTCTGTAATTTTCCTTACAGTTTTTCTTTCATATGGCATGGACTAAATTGAAATTAGCTATTGCATTATAAATCATTACTTTAAGGATTAAGCAAATAAGCATATCTTCATTTATTTTGCCTCTCTTTCACATTTGCAAAAATTTGTGGAATATACTTCCCTGTGTTACCGGATTGATGTAAGAACAAATTGTATGAACACTGTCATGTGTTTATATATGGCAATAATAGGGACCATGTGAGAAGCTAAAAGCAATAGAAATGTAACATTTTATTCTGTATTGAATCAATAGATAATTGCTACATCCGTTGCCTGCTACTATGCTGACATGGAATACGTCTATGGGCTAGAAGTTGTGGGACATATTCCTGATGGGTAATATGTTTTTTATTAGCTTGTGGCTTTTAAATATGTTTATTTCTGAGAACAGTCTCCGAAGAGGTCGAAGTAGTTTTCTGAAATAAGAAATGGCAAAAATCTATTGTGTTCATTTCCAACCTCTTCAAATACTCTCTCACAATTCAACCCCATGTTAACAAGGTATATCTGTATGCAGATTTTCTTGTACATTTTCATAGCTTTTTTATTACTTTGTGGAATGAAAAGCAGGTACCAAGTACCTGATGATGGCTGATGGATGTATGGCAGGAGGGCAAAGCATTCCCTACAAGATGATTGCAACCTGCTTTTTGAGGGTTGCCGTGGGTTATTGTAGCAGAAAGGACTTGCAATGAGATAAGGCTCATAGATTACTACATTTCGTTCTTCTCCACTCACTTATATAGTAATTTTAGAAAGTGTGATTTTTGAGGAAAAGTGAAGGACTTAGGTATGCTTAATCTAGAAAAGAACACTCTTACGGCAGATAGAGATATCTTTTTCTCCATGACCTTGGAGATAAGGAAAAAATATATTAATTATAATTGGATGGAAAGAGAAATTAGATTAGATATTGGAAGGTACGTTGAAACTCTAAGAGTTGGTAAGTAATAGCACAGCTGTTGTGTGATCTCCCTTTTAGAAACGGTAGGGTATCTCTAAATTTCACAAAGTGAAATTTCACAAGGTAGTCCAATACAGCATGACTGCATGTGTGGCACCTTGCACTGATACTAAAAAAATAAGGGAAGTTGATGAGAAAGAAAGATGTTTTCAAGTATTTAGGGCATGCTATTACGTGCTAGGTATGTGAGGTTAAAACAGAGTTAAGTGTCCCCTTTTGATATGTGCTATGAACAGCTAAATTGTATTAGTGCAGCTTTAGTCAGGAGCTTATTTTGTCTCTAACCTCATATGAGAAGAATCTGTAGTGTTGAAAAACACAAACAGAAGCCTGGAACATTCCTATATTCTTTTAGGCAGTTACCTGAAATACCTAACTGCCTTGTCTGTGGAGAGCATTAGAAACCTTCAGAGCACAGTTTGGCTCTTAGGTGATGCAATTTATGCTCTGGAGAGACTGAAGTATTTTTGTGGAGTACAGAGACAATCTGGAGTTATTTGGTTCTTAACTGAGGCATTTCATTGCAGTCCCCACTAGAAGGTATCCATTGGCTGGAATAATTGTCCATACTGTCTATAACCTACAGGAATACTAAATTGTTTGAAAGGTTTAAATTATAGGAAAACTTTATGGGAAAGCCAACTATAAAAAAAGGGGAAAAAAATGCAGTAGAGTTTCTTTTATTGTGTATAACAAAATTAGGGAATGGTTGTTGATTTTATCTTTCAGTGGGAGAGCTAATTTATAAGGATCCCTTCATAATTTCTCAAATCAGAGTCTGCAAATGGAAGACTCCATCTGAAACTGTTTTACATTCCTATACAAATTCTCCCCTGCATTTCTCCACAGACTGAGATCTTATTAATCTAAAATATTGAAAACATGTCACTTCACAAGTATTTAAAAAATTAGCAGAGCTTGGAAAGATTGTTTCTATTTTATTTTCATAAACTGCAGGTATATTAAGCCTATGTACCAGGCTCTGCAAAAAGGACTGTCTTTATTTTTTGTAGGTTACCATCACCAAAAGCACCACCCATGAGTGTCCTGCCTGAAGTAATCACTGAAGCTTTTGGAGTAGCACTGGTGGGTTATGTAGCATCACTAGCTCTAGCCCAAAGCTCTGCTAAAAAGTTTAAATACACTGTGGATGACAACCAGGTAAAACTTTTTCTCCTTAGTCTCAGTAATCCTTGAAATTGCTTCACCATTCTGGAAATATATTATACATTAATATCCAGTAGGAAAGGGTAAGTTCCATATGGCATCCTGAGACCTTCCAGTGATTACAGTAAAACCCAAATCTAGTTTGAATCAGCTCTGCAGAATGCCCTACTTCGTTGAGCTGCTCCTTTTGCAGAAGCATGTCCTTCAGGATCGTCTTGTAATACTGCATTTGGTGCATTTGGGTGTTAATGCATTTTCAGTGCTCTAAGATGAGACAGCTTCTCCTCTGGCAGCTGAGCTGTTAAAGACCAGTTAAGATGTTAAATCAACCATTGACTAAAGAAACAAAGCAGTTCTAAAAATAAGCCAGATACTTATAGCATCAGGACACACCTGATTTTATAAAATGAAGCTATGTGAAGCAGAAATCTCATTTGAAATAAAGATTTATTTGTATAAAAGAAGCAGGGTGAGTTCAGAAAGTGCTGCCAAATTTGCAGCCATAGGAGAGTGCAGAGTTCCACATTGCAGTGGACACGCTGAAACAAAAGTGGGATGTTACTTTCTGCACTACCCCACCACTGGTCATAGCAGGTGGGTAACACCAAGCCAACTGGAAATCCATTGAGACAGTAATTCAAGCACTGTGGTAAGAAATTCTCAATTTTAGATAACTGGCAACAGTGCTGTGTGATGAAAATGCTGCCCCCAGCTTTGTCTTAAGTAATTTGGGATAAATGATGTAAGGTTGAAAGAAGAACAGTTGGTTTTGCAGCTGGAGGTCTCTGAACACCCTAGCTAGATAGGCTGGTCTTGCTACGTCAGTTTACAACTCTTACGTCCTTGGAAAATACGGTGGTAATGTTCTTGTCTACTCAGGTCTCTCAGATACTTTTCAGAATGAATATATTTGGTCATGAATTTCTGTTGATGCTTCAGAGCTGTGTTTTCTATGGAGCAGCGGGAAAATGTTTTGAGCTTAATACAGGTCAGGCTTTGGGGCAAAATGCTACATTGTCTCAAGGGCACTAAAAGGAGCAACCTGCATGTCTTTTTGCACCTTTGGAAAACTTATAGCTTGCACAGCTTAATTACCAAGGTGTTGGAAACTACGTGTATGTCTGCATCAAATAACGGAGCAAAAGAGCAAAACCTCCATGAGAACAGCAATTACAAATGGCAGCGGGGTGGTGCAGCTGTGTTGCATTCAGGGGCCAGGCACAGGAATCTGCCTGGTAGCATGTGGATGTGCAGGGGTGTCTGGGGAGCTTTAAGGTGGTGCTGTCCTGTGCTGTGGAGGCAATGTTATGATGAGGTGTTGCCCTGACTGGATACAATACCATTTGTGTCCTAACCACTTCTAGCAGTACCGACGTCTTTTCTTGCATGTTGCCCTCAGGAGATAAATGAGCTCCTTATGTTCTGGGCAGCCAGATTAGGGCACTTGCTTAGAAAATGCTATTCAGCTCAGGCTGCAGATACAAGGTGGCTTCCCCACTTTTTCTTCTTTTTCTTTTTGTTCAGACATGTCTGCATTTTAACTCTGAACAAATACCAAATATATTTGTAGAGAAAGACATCATACCGATAGTATTGCCACCATACTTCACTTTCACTAAAGCATGCTCTAAAAGAAAAGAATCACTGGCTGTCTTTTTCCAATAGAGTCATAAGCCAGAAACAACCTGGACACTGTCCAGATCCCACTACTTGAGACTCTGGCCTGTTAAAAAGCAGATGTGGATCAAGATGTAAATATTTTGGCTGAATTTCATCTTCAAAACTTAGCAAAACCATTTATTCTGTGAACAAAATGTGCCTCTTCCTTTTGATGAATCTGGTTCAGCAGCTCTATCATTCAAATTGGTTCTGAGATGTTAGAAGATCTATTATGTTGGAACATATTTTATCATGTATAGATGTGATTCTTTTCCCTGAAAAATATGACCATCCATTGTCATTGTTAATATTTACGTTGGGGAATCCTTTGTTGGCAAGAAGGGTTGAAATGACACAACAATAGGAAAAAAAACATATCTTATTTAACAACTTTGCAGGAATTTTTGGCTCATGGCCTCAGCAACGTGATTCCTTCATTTTTCTTTTGCATACCAAGTGCTGCAGCGATGGGACGGACGGCACTTTTATACAGTACTGGTGCCAAAACACAGGTAATGGGTTAGAGTGAAGTAGGGGAATTAAGGCTAAGATACTGCTCACTGGAACTTCTACTGACTTATCCATTGTATTTTCTTATTCTCCCTTTTCCTCTGTCCTGGGAAATGACTCTGACCTTTCATTTTTAACAATCTGCATGGAATTGCATCTGACAAGCAACTGTCTTACAAGAAAAGCTAATGGTTCCACTTATTAATTTTTACCTGTTTAATCCAATATAACTCTAAAGTCTGTGGCCGTTAGGAGGTTAGGAATTGTATTTTCAGACTACAGGAAACTACACACAAGCCCCTTCAGTTTTATGTGAATTTGTCAGCACTGTAACAAAAGTGCCCTCTAATGGTGTTTAATAGATTTAATGGTACAGGCGAAACGGAATTTTTAGCAAAATTCAGATTTAATTTAGTGCTTCTATCTGATTTTCAAAATAGAGTCAAAGTAACCTTAAGAGCTGCTTTTTGGGAAAACAAACAAACAAACAAAGCAAAACGAAAAACAAATAATCTCCCAACTTCTGTCTTGTACCATGGTGTACTTGTCCTGTCCCTCAGTATACCTTGAGCCCATAGAGATGACACTCTCTTTTTTTAGGAGTTTTGGGGCTATTTCCTACTTTTGTAAATCAAACCCACAAATTCTCCTTGCAGTAGGTCAGAAAAGAGGGAACTGCAATTGATGAAAATGATAATTGAAACACTGTGAGTCTGTTACCTGTCAAAACCATGCCCATGAACAAGAGATGTAGCAAACTGCTCTTGTGTGAGTGCTGCGTAAGGTAGCACCTCGTGGGCCATGGAAGCAGGGACATCAGTGGGGCAGCCCCCTAAGCACTGCATCTCCCTCCTTCCTCTGAAACTCAAGTGTCCATTGGTGGCATCCTGCCATAAAAATGTTATGTCCTTTGGAGTTTGTTGTTTGTTTGTTTGTCTTTTTATAACTGTTGCTCTTGCCTATGTAAAGGTCATTAATTACAAGGAAAAGTGTAATGAGGTACAACTGACATGCCTAAGCACAGCTAAGAGGTGCTATTTCTTCTTGACCATGTCCTGCAATTATTTCTCATGCAGACACCACAATACTAAGAAATGATACAGGGCTTTATTTCGAAACTTTACACATTAATTACTTGCTAATTATCCTACACAGTACTCTGAACTTGATTAATTATACTGAATAATTTATCCAATAATAATCTTTAAAAAACATTTATATGCAAATAGCTTAGCTACCAGTTTGCTATTAGCTATTTCATATATTTGATGTGGATTCAGTGTCATACCAGACGTCCTCATCCTCACAGACGTCCTCTTCTGTTACCTGTTCACTTATTGTCTGTACAATTCGCAGTCGTACTGCATCATGGCTTTTCCAAGGAAGATTTAAAGTAACCTCAAGACCTATACTTGAAGGCCTATAACCTGAAGTCATGTAGGATATCTGAGCACTTTGGTTCTGGTACATGTAGGTAAAGGCCCCACTAGAAGGTTACTAAAAACATGAAATAGAAAAAGAAACCACCGTAGTTTGATTTCAAGGTAGGAAGTACATGTTAAAAATAACAAGGCTCTGCTTGGTTTTATCCATTGATTTTAAAGTATAGCAGAGCCTTAATCTGAAAGTTAGAGTGTGGCCATGTGTTATCGCTACGAGAGTATTTTAATAAATGTAAAACTCTCTCTCCTACCTTTTTTTGGAAGGTAACTCATGCACTCAATCATCTACTTTTGGGGCTGTCTGGGTAGAATGAAGAGATGAGAAGAACATCACTAATAAATGTTGGTCAGATCACAGGCAAAAAGAAGAACAAGGGGTTGCTTTGACTACATAAAGAGAAGTCAGTTTGCTCTGGCACGTGTCATGAAAAAAATGCAAGGAGCCTTTCAGGTGCTCAGAGCAGTCCCTTTTTCTCCAACAGCTATACCTGGGATTCAGTGATGTCATTTATTCTTCAGCATTATCTTGTTCTGGGAGAAAACAGAAGTGAGGGACTGTATCATGAGCTAAAAGTGTCCTTCAAGTATAATCAACACCTTTTTTTTTTTTTTTTTTCTTTTTTTTTCCCTTTTTGGGAAGGCAAAAAGAGGGAAAAGTTCCGTGTGGCTTTACCAGCAGATTTTGTGTCTCTTTTCCTGTAAACACTCTGTCTATACTTCTTGATGGTATTTTTAAGTACATCATGGCTTTAATTTTCTAGTGTTTTAACAACTTGTCTGGTTTTGTTTTTAACAACTTGTCTCTTAAAATGATACCTAATTATTTTAGTAAAGAAACATATTATCAATATAAAAATAAAGTGAGCATCTGCCTACTTATCGTCAAAAACCTTCTGTGAATCTGGACTGTATCTTAATGAGAGCAGAAGTACTCTGCTTTCTGAGCAGCCAGAATGGAGTAGGAGACTGCAATTTTATTGTGGTTTTCCAGCAGATTAATACCATATAGTACTAATTTTTAGACCATATGTTTGTCTGGATTCGTGTCACCTGCATTCATTAGAATTTTTAATACACTAAAAAAAATGTTCCTACATTTTCTAAACTAAAGCTCACTGATATTAACATTAAATCATTGGTGGTTTCTGACTGAACATAATAATTTCCTTTTAGTGTTGATCCCAATAAAAGAAGTTAGAAATCTTCTCTTGCGCAAAAATGATGCCACAGTTCTCTGTATATAATTTTGGTCAGTGCTGTTGAAGATCTGTTATTTAGTGCAACATGGGGTGTATGTCTATAAATCTGTTACAGAATGACAGTGGGTGCTGTGAAACTTCTGGGATGAGGTATTGCACACACGCTCCACTGAACAGCCGAGTGTGTAAGCGCTGCTGTGGTCTGTGTCTGTGTGTGTCAGCAGGGTCAAGCACGGGTGTTGAAATCTCTTACTGTGTTTTCATTGCAGTTGGCTGAAGATAATCACCAGAGATTAAAACTGAAATTATATGCATCTGCAATCCATAGATACGCAAATAGCTAACAACCTCATCTTCTTGATTTTGTCTACAGAATTTAATGAGTAGGCCTTTTCTCAGGTTTTAATATTATTTTATTGTTAGACTGAACGATCTGCTTTTTTATTGTTTTAGGTGGCTTGCCTTATCTCTTGTGTATTAATTCTTGTGGTGATCTATGCAATTGGACCTATGCTTTACTGGCTGCCTATGGTATGGCACTTATCTTCTTTTTTAAAGATTACATAAAATGTTTTCTCGTTACTTAATTTATTCCAGTGAAAAACAGTACTACCTCTAAATGAGTTCTATTTAATTTAAATGGGAGAAAGAATAGTAAGGGCACAGCAAGTCTCAAAATCATAAAATACAGAGGTGACAATATAATATATGTAGATTTTACACATATGTAGCTGCATATATAGGCTAGCACATAAGTATATAGGAAAGCATTTCTCTTCTACTTAATTTTGTCATGTAGCTTATGAAAAATATACATCCAGATTGCTGTGGATTTGTAAATTGACAAAATGCAGTAGAAATTAACGAAGATCCACAATTTTTCTCTGGTTATGTATATGATGTATGACTTTGCTTTTCAAATAAATTTGACACGAATTATTGTAGATAGTGATCTAAACTTAATTGCAGAAAGATTATGAGATATTCTTTTATCTCTGTCATGAAATACATCTTCTACACCAAAGCAACATAGTGTGTTTTCACATAAGCTATGTCTAGCTTTTGGTATTACAAATTAATATTTAATTTTAATTAGAGGCATGCCAAAGATACAAAATATAGGTCCAAAGTTATCCATAATTCTTCCATGTTTCTATATGAAATTTTTGCTCAACTGTATTTTACATTTACTTTGTGCTATTGTTTACAATATCAAATGAAGGTTTTAACTTTTCAAACACAGATCCTTTTATAGCTTATTTTAACCATGCAAAGTAAGGGCACTTAAAGAGTGATGAACAATATGTCATTTTTTTCATTATACTGCTTTCTTCCTTTCATTTTTTATATGGATTACATGTAAATTTTGACTGGTTTCCTATAGGCTTTTTTTGCCTACATTAAAAAAAAATCGTGTTTCTTGATGTTTTATTTCTTTTCTATGATGTTTTTTTCAGCCCTCCCCACCTGTGCACTTTGCTTTGTACTCCATCCTTTTTGGCTTCAAATGATTTCTTCAACCATTTCCTCCCGCTTTCTGATTTAGAGAACAATAAATTATTTTGTTTGCCTCAAAGTTAATGGATTTTTTGCTCTAGAGACCTTGTCTCTGTGATGAAGAAGGGGAATTGAAATTCTTCACTGTGTAGAAGTTGAGTACTGATTTGCTTCTGAGTTCTCCATACTCATTGGTCTGGTGACACATAGAGAGTCTAGGGACGTCCTGAAGTTTTTGACATTTTTCTCACAGTCAGGTGGCCTATAGTTTGCCTGCAGGAAAGAAAAAATAGGTTTGATACTGTTTGTGTCACAAAGGCACCTGTGCTTGTCCTGTTTTTGAAACACTAACTTCATTTTTTTGATAATTTAGTCATGATATTGACTGCTAAATTGAAGAAAGAACATTTGTTTTCATTACCAGTTCTGCAAATGTCTTCTGTTTCTTATTTCATTGCAGTGTGTGCTAGCAAGCATTATTGTTGTGGGCTTGAAGGGGATGCTAATGCAGTTCCGTGACTTAAAAAAATATTGGAATGTGGATAAAATAGACTGGGTAAGTGAAACTTAATCTAAGGAGGTTTTCCTGAGAACCTTTAACAAATACCTAACCAAACTTTAATAGTTCTGTCGCCCTAGGAGAGACAAGTGCAAGCTATTATTATTAGAGGTTTTGTGTACTGTTGGTGTATTTTCTATCTCAGAATCACAGCATCTGTAATGTTAATTGTATTTTAAAAATCAGAATTTTAGTAAATGATAAAGAATCAAACCTAATTTAGTGCTAAAGATGAGCATACAGACTCTCAGCAGAAGCGTGTCTAATTTTGTACGGCCTCTCAAGCTGGTTAGCTTGCTTTTGTTATTGTAGGATTATCAAAGAGATCCCAGTATCTTTGTCCTCTGGGGGTATGGAATGACTGTACAGGACAAACGGAACTGGAAACACTAGTGATGCAGAAAGATATATGTCCTAGGGTTCTGTAGGTAAATATCCTTAACTTTTTCAGATTTTGCAAACAGGATATCTATTGTTTGATCATAATGAAAGACTCTGCTGTATGACAGGAGGAACACATCAGAAAAAGCAGATAGATGGAAAGAGACATAGTATGAAAATCCAGTTTAATGCAAAGTCTGAATAGTCTGACTTACATTTGCACAGAATGCCTAGCAAATATTAATGATGACTCCCTGTTTAGGAAGACTCCTAGTTTTCTCTTCTGTGGAAGTTTTTGAATGTATTGGGCAATTAGTGGAACCAAAACCACTAACCACTTACATAAATACATATTGACATCCCATAAAGCTTTTGGAACTTCTGTTTATGCAGCTTCAGTTAACAAATATTCAGAAAGGTATTTTGGTCATATCGTCCTCCTCTGTGGTGGGAGATATAGGTTACTGGAGGTAATATTTGACTTAATATTCTACAGCAGTAATGGTAAGTCTAGACTGAATAAAACATATTTTATAGAATACTAGATTTCAATATGGAAAGCAGAGCTGAGTAACTAACATCAAGTTTGGCTGAGATTTTTCACATTTTGTCACACAAGTCTGGGATTTTTGTTTTATTTTATAATTCAAAAGAAAAGCTCTATCTTTCATGACATCTTACGTTCCTCAAGCAGCAAAATTCTGAAAATATTTTCTACCACCTGTAGTGTGTTTGGTTTTCAGCATAACCTAGATTTCCAGGGTCCCAAGGGGTGGATGATGTGAATCAAGAATTATTTTGGAGACAGACAACTTAAGAAAATTGGTAGTTATGGGAGTGAGATACGGCTTCTCTATCAGTGCATTGAGGTAGAAAGGAGTTAAGTTTTCCAGTAGGATATTCTGGAAACTCTTTAAAGCTGGTGAATCTTGGTAGATAGACTAGCCTGACTGATTTTTGCTTTAGTGTTTTTGGCAGAAAGGATGGGTGAGTAGTTGGTTATTACACCTCTGACATCTCTCATTATTTCTGAGGAGGGTTATAGAGAAGAAGAAAGGTTGTAGAGAGGGAGAGTTTACTGGGTTTATCTGTTTAACTGGACGTACTTGAATGATGATTTATCTTCAAATAGTTGTACCATCAGTCCTTAGTTTGACAGGGTAAATCATCTTGCTTTAAATGTTCATCTTACATTGCTGCCTGGTCTGAGGAGCCCCACCAAGTTCAGTGGTTTGAATAAACACAATAGTGTTGATTTTGACCTGAAAAGATTCACTCCAGCAAGTGACGACATAATAGAAATGAGTCAGTCCCATTACCCAGGTTATCCAAAGTGTTTTGAGATAGAAACTCTTAAAAAAAAACATTTGGAAATAATTAGCAGCTGTCCTTTCTGGAACTGATTCTTTGAAGGGCGTGTGTCATGTAACATAGAAGTCAGGTTTGTTATGCTCACAGGTCTGGCAAAACTTTTTGTGTGTAGAAACAGGATCTTATGTTTTTCGTTACCTTGTTCCTTTGCATTTTTTTAAGATTCTCATTGAACAAAAATAATACGAGTAATATTTATCTGTCGATTAGTTCTTTATGAAACATAATTCTGTTAAATGTAAAAGGTACAGCTTGAAGGGTACAGCTCAGGAGTTTAACTCCTCATGGGTGCCTTCCAACTGAAGGTATTCTGTGAGTCCGTGAAATCTGTCCTTTCAGCCATGGATGCTTTTTCTTGAAGATTTAATGTTTAAGAACAGCTGAGTCCAAAGGAACAGCTAGGCTGACAGACCTAAGTAACTAATACTCAATATTATTAGCTGAACATTATTATGTATATTTCTTTCAATTTTCTTTCAACTTGTTCTTTATTAGTCCTCAGGAATGTCTTGTTTTTACATCCCACCTCTCAAATTTCTTTCTAGCTAGAACCTCACTGCCCTTCCTCCAAAGTGCCCTTTCCTGCCATTCACAATACCCATATGAAATTCAAACGTCTCTTGCTTCAATTAAGGTCTTCTGTCAATCCCTGTACCTTCTTGGATGATTTCAATAATTTCAGATCAATAATTACTCTTTTCCACTACATATGTTCAATACGTAACGGTATGCATAAAAGTAATTGTCCTCCCTTTGCTGTCTTCATCTTTTGGCTGTTTCTAGGGTGTTGATTCCTGTGTTATCTGTGTTTTGTACATTAACTTGAGAATGACTTGTCTTGAATGTTTGCGTGGTTTGGGGAACTATGAGGAAGATAATCTGGAATTCTTCCGTGAGTGTATATCACTTTTCAGGTCCTCAGATCAAAAATTGATCTCCTTATCCTTCCTGCAAGCCTATTTTGTTATGCCAGTCTACTTCTTGACTAACTTCCCTTTTTATTCTCCTGCTTGGCAATGTATTTTCCTAGTGTCAACAAAAAGGCCTGTGAAGTTCTTGCTAACTCTTGTTTTTAAAGCTGAGCATCCCAGATGAGCTGTAGCCATTTAAACTAGGCAAAGACTACTCTCTGGTAATGGACTGCTGAAGAAAAATGTTCTATTTGCTGTTAACAGCTGGACTTGAAAGTGACCAAAGATGGGGAAAAAAATATTTCAGAACGTGACCCTCTAAGTGAAAAATGAAAATAGAATAAGAATTATTTTCATGTGTTGATTATATAACAGGGATTTAATGTGTTCAGCAGAAAAATACTACGGTATTTAAAGAGAAAAGAATGTTAAAAATTGTACAAATGATTTAAACAGGAAATGACTACAACTGAAGCAGAACTAAGTTGTACGTCTGACTTGTAAAATAGAAAGAATGGCAACAATTTATAGTAAAAAATACACATTCCCTGCATAGTGCCATGATGGGAGAGGTAGTTATGGATGTACGAATTGTAAGTAATAATAAGGATGTAAAGAATGCTACCAATTCAGCAAGTAGATCCAACAAGGAGTGTCTCACTTTAGACGAGTGTCCTCCAAGATCTTTCCAGTGTGAGTTTCTAAGTCATGGAACCATCACCCTGTCAATTCATTTTGTCAAAATAAGCTGGAGTAGGGGGCCCAGCGAGGGCCTTCCATGGAACTTTGGAGCTCACTGGTGCAATTTAATGTATTTTTAGAACTTCTTAACATACTCTCCTCCAGAGGGAGATGAGTTTTTAGATTTTTTTCAGGTATTCGTTAAATAAGTGCCCTGATTCATGAAAGAGCACTGAGGGCTTTTCTATATAAAACATTTTCCAAAAAGTAGCAAGCTGTCTCTTCTAATTATTATCTAATTTTACATGAATGGTTCCAGCTTATGACATCCTAGGGAGATTTTCTATCCTTCCCACATTAGTGAATGTGCTACCCTAATTTATATTAGTTTTGCTGTAGTTAGTCCCAGTGGGGTGGGAAGGAATCTGCAAATGCTTAATCTGTTGAAAGTGTGATTGCCATATAAACTCTGTTTAAAGAATAATATTTATATCAGTCCATCTGTCTCCAGGGAAGTCTATGCAAACAAATACCTTCTCAAGCATTGTGTGTGGAATGCTTGTGAAAAATTATATTAAAGAACTACCATACCACTTTACTGTTAAGCAGTTCCTGTTTTATGGTGATAGTGGTTTTCACTTCAGTATTTGAATTGTAAAGTTTGATGAAGGGTGCCATGAGGACATAGG
This sequence comes from Pampusana beccarii, assembly GCA_013399365.1. Taxonomy (NCBI): domain Eukaryota; kingdom Metazoa; phylum Chordata; class Aves; order Columbiformes; family Columbidae; genus Pampusana; species Pampusana beccarii. The sequence goes on along the minus strand of VWYH01009553.1, from coordinate 1,721,080 downwards.
CGTGCATCAGTAGTGTCTGCAGAAGGATGTGGGTGCATGGGCATGCTGTGCAGCCTCCCTGCAGCCAGAGCTTCCTTCTGGACTCCAGCATCTTCTATGCCAAGGCATCCTCTGAACAAACAGGGCTTTTATAGGATTCTCCCTCTGGCTATGTGCTGGTGACTGCAGCAAGGGCTCTTCATCCGAGCAAGTCATCACAGCCTCGCGTTGTAGACAGTACAGAGCTGATCAGTCAAGTCCAGTTAGGGCTGATTGGTCTCTTCCTGAAGTACGTGGCAGTGTAATCAGGCAGGAGTCAGGTGAAACGCATCCTAAATTCCCCTCACTCTGATAACCAGATCTCCATTGATTATGGTGGGAACCTAGACAGCTCCCCCAGCTGTAGACATCTGTGCAGTAGGTGGTTAATGCCAAGTGAAATGAACTCTACCCACACAGGCAATAGCTGATCATCTCAGTTTGCAACAGAAAGGATTATTTATAATCTGATTCCAAAGTGGTACAGAAACATATAGTATCACAGTATGTTAGTGCTTCATTGTTTAGCCATTGGCTCAGTGAGTACGCTCTCACTTCTCCTACTTATATGCTTTTTATTCCCACCAAGTTCCCATTTCACACTCCCTTCAGTGGTGGATGATTAGACCTCATGAAACGAAAAGGTCTGCGTGGAAACATTGTCCACAGAGTTTCAGAGGCTGCTGCTGTATATGCAGTCACAGTACCTCTCATTGCTTCTGATACCTTCTGATATATGCAGAATTCAACATAAATCCCTATCTCCTGATTATTCCCTCACTCTTTAGGATTTTTTAAAATTAATACAGTACAAGCATATTTTGAAGTTGGATTTTGTTTCGACTTTTAAGAAAAACGTGCCTATAATACATTATTGCTAAGATTTGAAGAATGATTAGATTCTATCTGTCCTGAAATATACTATAACAATCTTGAAGTAAGTTGCCAAAGAAAACTTGGATATTTTTATGACTTCTTTGCTGAACCTTGTGACAACCCATTAATTAAGAAAATGTCTATCGGATCAACATAACTTCTTTCTACAAGTTCGATGCTACCCTACGTAAAAATAACTTACTCCGGGCCAATAAAAAGCACTGAAAGGGTGATTGACAAATGAGAATATGATTGTTTTGGCTCATTCTCTCAAAAATAGCAGTCTCTGGTTACAGTTCAGATGTAAGGTACTAGGCTGCTAAAGAGGCACTCAACTAGCTTTCTCAGTGCTCAGCGGCACTTGAACATTTTTTGCTTTGATTCTTCCTATGGAGACTTCGTATTGGGTTTTCATGCTTTCTGTTTTCTTCTGAGAGAAAAGAATTTTGCGTGTCTTGCAGCAGTGATTTAATTAGACAACTCAGGTCTGCAGCTGAGGTGGATTACTCGATCTGAGGTGCTGTCAAGGGTTCAGCCTTATCAGGATGCACTACTTCTGCTGGCTATTCACATCCAGAAACCGTCTTTATAAATTTATATTGGATTTGTAAATGTTACAATTACTTTCTCTCTGATTAATCAGAACTCAAAGTTTGTTGCTCATAAAGATATTCTTTGCAAATGCATACACAACAACTTGTATAAGATCCAATTTTAAAGTATAACTGGAGACTGAGCAGGTTTTCAGAGTATGAACTACCTCTTTACCTAGCAGCTGTGCCACTGAAGAGACTGCAAAACCTTCTGCAGTAGTTTAGAATTTTGAAGATGAGGGAGGAAAAGGTTTCTCTGTAAAGTCACGTAACTCTCCGTCCTCTGTGAAGTACAAATTAGTACGGTATGATTTACATTTTATAATTCATAAAATAACAGCTCTGAAATGTACTCGAGCAAAACTCCTGTAGTTAGTCTGAAAGTATTCTGTTGTCTCTGGCCTTCCTGAGCTAAGTGAAAGCATCAGAAAGGATAATTTTAACACTGATTGTGACATTGTAATGTGATCTGTTCTGCAAACATTAACAAGAACCGCTGTAATTGTTGAAACAGGCACACGTGAAGATCAGTACATTCAGAGGACTGAAAATACTTTCCATTCTTCTTTAACATTTTTTATACAAAGATTAGGTGGCAGTCTTTGCTTAAGGCTCCCTCAAGGAAAGGAATATGTGCTGATGTGAGAAATCAAGTAATTTGTACTTGTGCCCTTGTAATTGTGAAATCCGGATATCTCTCTGTGGTATAAATCATTGCAGTATGGAAATATGAGTGTTCATTCCTGTTTAGAAAATAATGAAGGAAATAGATTGAAATGCAAAAATCCTATGGGTTTTTAATATTTTAAGTTCATTTTCAAAGTGACTTTTTTTTTCCTGATATGCTTTTTTTTTTCCTTTTAAATTTGTATTTAAATTGAATCCAAAGTTTTATTAATCAAATATTGAAAGATGGGGAAGTAATCTGAAATCTCACCATTCCCATGTGAAGAAATTAATTCCCCAATAATTTTTTTGTTATAGAGTTAGTTTAGTCAGTCGTATTCTGATAAATGCCACTTTTAATTAGCTTCTTTACAAATTATAATTCTCACGTATACAATTAATGGGAGAAGAGCTCCCTGTATGTGACCTTTAGGGTACCTTGTTGCGTAAAAGGAAAGGAGGATTTAAGATGTGTGAAGCGAAGAAGGTGACAAAAACTTGCAATGTGAAAAATAATATACAGGCTTTGCAGAACAACTGAATTCATTCTGAATTATGCTGTTAGCATAACTACATGTGCTATTTTAATTAAGTCTGAAAGCAAGCTCTGTGAGCATTGAGATGAGTAGTGCTATGTCATACGAGTTCTCCCATGGGTAGACATTATATTAATCACCAACAGAGTCTTCTATATCCAGTTCAAAGTACCAAATGTTCACTTCTGAGAAACTATCTTAATTCTAAAAATCTTTGAGTCATAGAAGGTAAATTGTTACAAAAATTAAAATTAACTATCTCTTTCTGTTTTCCTCCTTAAAGAGTATATGGGTTAGTACCTACGTGTTTACGATATGCTTTGCTGCTAACGTGGGCCTGTTGTATGGCGTTGTCTGCACCATAGTAATTGTGATTTTCCGCTTTCCCAGGTGAGAAATAAGCTATTGAAATTTTCTAGTAGCACACCTTTATGTGTTCTTTCTGGCGTATTTCTTTACTGTCAGTGTTGACATACAGTACACTAAATTTCACATTGAAAGTTCAGTTTTCTAGTTGCAGAAATTTACAAGATAAGACAATGCAAAAGTCACACCTGTGCATTTACTGTAGGCTAAGGATCTCTAAACCATTTCACACTGTGACAGTATTTTATAATTTCTGTTAGTATTACACATCCATATGGCTCATTAGGTGAAGGTAGCACAAGATCAACAGAAAAATCAATAATAACTTCTTTGACAGAGCATTGCACATGATACATGTTACGTATCAGAGTGTATTAAAACCAGCAGCACCTACAGCTCAATTTATGCAAACAGGAGAGAACAGCTGACTTTTGCAAGCCTCATTTAGCTAACACCAGTACCTGCAAACACTCCCTGCACACTGACGCATCTATTAAATGTTGTATTCTGGGAATATTTCCATTGCCTAGCTTTAGGCACAGAGCTCAGATGACAGCTAGTTTCATAGTCTTCTTGTTCTGCAGTTAAAGGCATTTCTGCAAGTGAAGTGTTGAAGCAGAAGGTTGTACACTGAGCTGCCTTCCAAAGAAAACTTTCTCCTCCCAGTGACCACGTAGAGAGCACAGGGATTCTGACTTTTCCAGTTAAGTTCCCCACTTTGATAGCTGGTGTGCAATATTGTGCTTCACCGTACAGAGATATGTCAAATTTGATAAATAAAACACCCTTAGTTTCCATGACCCATAGCTATTAATTATCTTTTTTTTTTCCCTTTCATTACACTACAATTTTGCAGCTAAAAAAACCTAAATAAATCTCTGTACTTTTGAAGTTGTAGATTCTATATTAACTACCTTCACTTGAGAATAGCTCTTTGGCCAGCTATAAAACAGTAATGAAACTTAAAATTAATAATTTATTTACCAGAAATTTCCGTTATACGTATTCAAATAAAAAATAATTATATCAATTTTTCAAAGTGATATACTATAATTTTAACGCATGCTTTTTACTCTTTTAACTGGATCTTTATCACAAAAAATAAGCCTTATTTGCATAAAAATGTGTATGGATTTAAACTTCTACGCTGCAGATTTGGGGTGTGTCTCTTCCTATTTTTGTTCAAGACTACTGATGACGTGCCTTACAGATTTTCTCTGTGTATTGATTGCAGAGCAAAGACACTGAATTTGAAAAATGTGAAAGAAGAGGAATATAAATACAAAACAGAAGATAATTGTGTAAGTAAATTATCTTTCGTGTGTGTGTGTGTGTTCCACTAATTCAGTTTTGTTTATTTTCTCTAGTTGGTTACCAGATTGTAATCAGTGAGTCAAGAGAACATTTTTATAAAATGACCGCTTGAAATCTAAAGCCAGTATGACACAGTAAATTAATAAAATAGTCTAGGCATCAGAAATTGGAATATGTTCCTGGTTCTGCTGCTGGTCTGCAAGGTTAGGCAAGTCCTGTTAGATTCATCTATCTTAGCTTATTTGTTACTTTTAAGTTTGTTCTTTGTAAAATTTTCCTAAGTCTAAGGAAATCTCTTGGCAGCAAGGGCAGGGCCCATCTGAGCAGACAAGAGTAGTCTCTGTATTCTTACCAGATTTCCTCATTTCCTGAAAGTCCTTTGATAACTCTTATCCTCCACAATCTCTTTACTCTCCCCATTTCTGTTGCCAGCCCCTCATGACTGGACTGTCCCAGAGGACACCGAGTGTCGCTGGGGCAGGAGGGACAGCAGCATGAAGTTGTCACAGACTGCTTCACACATCTCACTACCCTGTGCTCAAACAAGGGTACCCTCACATGAAAAACGGATGGAAGAACCTCTGAAAGACTGTGGTTTTAAATTTTGGCTCGTTACAAACTTGAAGTTACCAGTCAGAGATATAAAATTCTTTTGGTTATTTTCACTGCAGTTGTCATCAAAGCTGTTTGTGGTCAGGCCTGCGGTAAGAAGAGAGGGGTAATGGCCCAGAGAGGTGAACTCCTTTCTCTGAGATGAAATGGTAGGTCAGCAGTCAAGAAAGAAGTAGAACCATGTGTCCTTTCAGCACGGAGTCCCATCACTAGGACATTCTGCCTTCTCCACTATGGCAATTTCTACTACATCTTCTTTCCTAATGCTTGTGAAAGGCCTTAGGCAGCAGTAAGCAACATGATCAGCAGGTATTACCTCAGCACTGAGCAGCTCTCCTCTAAAGCATTTGTTTTATATGCCAAATGTTTTCCATTAGTTCCATTAGCTATCTTGGGCTCAAAATCTGAGCTTGGCTCAGGGGGGTTTACTGTTTTGGCATACTGAACAATGCTGGAATGTGAAAGGTACATGAGAACGGGGAGGACTCTGAAGTGTAAATTAAAAACACTGTTGTTGAGGCTGGCCCAGCTGTCAATTATTGTATCAGTTTTCATTCTTAATAAAAATGTTGGTGTAACTTTGTCAGAGATGGATAACCAAAATTTGATTTGCCTACTATTTTCCGTATCAATTCATAAGACATTTTGTACAAATCCCTATGAGGTTTTTTTTTTTTTTTTCCCCCAAGTTAACTGCTCCTCTGCTTTTTTCCTTAATCATTAAGATTAATGCCAGTAACCAAGTAATAACAAACTAGTGTCTGCAGACAGTGAGGAAAACAACATTTTGTTAAGAAAGCAAATTGCTCAAGAGCTTATTACACAAAACAAAGAAGGAAAATATTTTTAAGATTTAGAAAAATGCCCTTAATTGAATTTAGAGTCACTGGGTTGCAGCAGGCATTTAGGGTAATTTTTAATGTATGAATGTTAGGCTGATCCAAGTTCCCCTGGTAAATAACAGCTTAGACATAAACAACAGGACTTTTAGACATAAAAATATGCAAGCTTAATCATCTACCCTGTCATTAAGGTCTGTGGATTTATAGGGGTTATTTCATCAACAAGAGAGAAAACATTCTGATGTGGAAAAAATCAACAGGGTATTTAGAGCCTTATGTGAAACACATTGCATCACAGGCATTCACTGAGCTGAACTCTTACCCAGGCATAGACATAATTGTGCAGGGAGCATGGGGCAATTGATGGTATCTGTCTAAGTGACAGCAGGAATAGGCCACCTGAGATAGTTTTCCTTCTTTAGCAAGGAAGCAGGGTCATGATAAACAGGAAGTCCGTTTTTCTCAGGACAGTTCTCATTAAGAAAGAAGCTAGAACAAACCAGAGCCAGGAATAACTAAGCCAAATTTGACACAATTGTCCTTGCCCATCCTGGACAAAAGACTATACCTAAATCTGCCGTCTGCTTGCTTCCACCTTAGGATTTGAGCCTTTTGAATTTTCTAACTTGTATTTTTGGAAGCTTATTAACTTGTTGATCGCACAGGCTTTGATTTTTGCACATCAGTCTTCCTTTTTCTTAGTTTTCGTCTTCCACTTTGCCAGTTCTGGTATGGCACCACATTCCCCACACCAAGATGTGTATAGTACCTTTTTTTACGGGAAATGGTTTGCTGTTGGAGTATTCCTCCATTCAAGCTTATATTGCCCTCTGTTTTGCCCTTGTTTTGGAGCTTTGTTTCATGTGATCTTAGCCATTTTAATTGCCAGTTAGGCTTTGTCACTTGACTGACCGAGGTATGTTGCTGATGTGATATGTACCACAATCGTATGCATAGGTAAATTGTGCAAAGTCCGTATATGTAATCTGGGGTTCATTGCCTCAATTTTGGGTGTTTGAAATGTTTCCCTGGTCAGTATAATGGTCACTGTGGCGGTGTCTGAGAGATTGTCTGGTTCCCAGAAGTCTGAAAAGCAGTCTACAACAAGGAGGTAGTTTGTGTGGTTTGCGGTGAAGATTTCCATTCCTGTTTTACTAGAAGTCTGTTGGTAAAACTGTGTATCTTCAATTCAATCCTACACTTTTCTGAACTACTTAAAAACTGATGTGTGTCAGCTCCACTTGTGTTTGAGTGTGACCTTGTTACATCTCTGAGTTTTGCTAGTAAGAATAGAGGCTTTTTGAACCTTTATTGTGAATTCTTGGGTTTTGCTTCCTGTTACCCATTGCCATAAGTAATTAATTTCAGAGTGCTGATACTCACATAAATCAGGTATTTTGTTTCAGTAGTAAATGGAAATTTTCTGTATTCAGACCCCTTTTTGCACTTAGTGATAGAACATTTTATTGTGTACAGCACTCTTGTGGACTGAAATCCTTTTGGAGAACTTCTTGGTGCTGTCAGTGGCAGTGTTTGTGCATCAAAATCAGCAGAACAGTGTCTCTCATCCTGTTCTCATCCTTCGAAAGTGGACAAAGTTTTTTATGAGTTGTGTGTGAAGACTGACCAAGACAGTTATCTGTTAAGTCATTCTCACAATCCAAAGCTGCTTTTAGGTTGATTTAGTCAAATTTTCAGTATTTTAAAAGAAATTAGATTAGTTTTTAGTCTCCAAAACCCAAGATAATATTTTCAACATTATTTTTATTTCATTCCACAGGAATCATTAAATCAGGTAAAGATAGTTTCAGTCAACAACCCATTAGTCTTTCTGAATGCCAGGAAATTTCATGCTGACCTGATAAAGATAATCCAAAAGGATAGCACGAGCAGCCAGGCATATGAAGATGCAAACAAGGTAGGATGTGTTATACACTTCAGTAAACACGGTGTTGAAGATCATGGCTGCTTTCATTGCATTTCTTAGGGAATGTAAGCAGATACTGAAATAGTTATAAAAAGGTAATATTACAAATGGTTAATTTAGAGTAAAGTTAATCTTTATCTTAACTAGATTTGGTAAGGATTATTTTCTTACTATTGCTCGAAAAGAGTATCTACTATTTCAGTATACGATCCTGTAAGAGAAATTAAAGCATTGATCCAAAACTCTTCAAAATCTCTGGCAGAACTTACATAACCTCAGCTAATATAAAGTTGTGATTATATATAGACAACAAGCAGCTACAAATCTACTTGAACAAAGTACCATTTTTTTTTGCTGGAGGTGAGTCCATGAGAGATAGACACTTCACTTCTGTTTCTAACCACAAATAATTCCAGGAGAATTAGGGAGAAAGTACAAACTTGCTAAAGTTTTTCTCAAAGGTAGTGTTTCTTTTTGATTTTCTGCACTGATTGTCTTGGGAAAATAAACAGTACACAAATTATGTGTAACTCAGTTTTGCAGAATATCTTAATAAGTATTGTATTTTTCAAGTTTATCTGCACATAACTACTGCAAATTGCTACAAAAGACCCTAAAAGGGAATAAAAACCTGTTTATTTTTCTGTCATTGCAATTAAGATATGCTAATACCATACAGTGCTTGCTGTAAAAAATTTCATCTAGTTTGGAAAAATGGGCCAGGCAAATCACAGTCATTTCTTAGATGGGTTTTTAAGACAGTGTTCAGCAATGTGTATCTACCACCTCTTCGTCTTATGCCAAAGAGTTGCGCTACCCATACTTATTTTGATGGGTGGCTTCTCCTCACTGTTCATAAATTCAATTCAGAAATTGTGCTGCTTTTTTCCTTGGTTCTGCTAGGCTGACTGATATTAGTATGATAACAACCCCCAAAACAGAAACATATTACTTAGGATTTGCATGGAATTAATTTATGAGTTAATTTAATAAGTGCAACAAGTTAATAAGTTAATTTAATAAATTAATTCATAAGTTATTTAGGAAGGAGATTTTATCTTATGTCTCTTCTGTAAGGCACTTGGCAGTACAGTTGCCTAAAATATTGTACTTTTTTTTTTTTTTTTTTGGTGGAATAAATGTATTTCTGTAGCATAGAATATGACTGAAAAAAATTGCACTTTAGATTTTGTTTCTGTACTGTATTTCAGGGTTTAACTCATATTTCTACTGAGATCTTAGCATTGCTATTGAAATAGCTATAAAAATATTTCTCCAGATAAAAGTAATTATTTAATAAATTTACATATAAAAAATGTTCTCACTAAAATATTAGCACAGCAGGTGAGATTGCAGCAAGTAGAAAGTTGATCTTGTAAAATCACTGGCTAGAACTGATCTTTTCAAGAACATCTTCCCTATCTTTTGACCACTTCTTAATCAACCCTTGCTTCCCCAAAAGCGTCATGACCATAATATGCTTCCTAGTGGATCCAAACATGTTGTTTGAGTCATCTAAGAAGAAAAGCAAAATAGCAGTTTGGTATAACTTTAGAGGAATACAGAGAGACATAGTAAGTATTATATATCCAATAGGCTGCTGCATACAACATGATTTTGGAGAGAAGGAGTTAACTTCGATACTGGGAAGCAGAATTCTTGTGTATTGCGTTGATTTTCTCTGGTTACTATGCATCGGACTAGTTTTCCTTGGTATGTTAATGGTTTGTTGCTTTTATTTCAGTGTGAGCAGAACACATTGCTCTGTTCATTTTCCAATGGAAGCTGTCATGGTGAGTCTATTATCTATAAACAATATTAAAACCAAGATGGATATGTGTGCAAAATGGTCCTTAAATTTTCTATTTATTTCTAGGTGAACTCAAAGCGCCTGGAGATTAGTATTTGTAGTCAGACCAAACATTCAGTTAAGCACGAGTGCTAAACAATGTTAAAATCTGTTAACCTTTGCCTAACAGGCCCTATTTTTCTTCTGTTCTTGGCTCACTGTTTAAGATTTCAAAAGCGGGGATCCGATGAAAATACTGATTCTGCAGGAGTCCCTGCTTATTTCACAGGCATTGCTGTGTTCCTACGGAGACAGGGATGCAGTGGGGGCAACCACTTCCCGTATTATTGCCCAGATAGTTTTTCAGGCAAAGGCCTAAGAGGCTGTTTTGCTATGCTCTGGTCTTCTTTTTTTTTGCATTTTTGCATGGGACTTAAATATTAGTACGCAGGAGTAAAAAAGGATAAAATTAGAGCCATGTTAAATCTTCGTGATCTTTAAAGCCACTTAGCAGAAAATCTCAGAAAACCTCAACTGAATCACAACTAACACTCTGGCCACCAGTATTGTTCTGTATATCAATAGAGGACAGAATAAAGAAAAAAACCTAAGGGTTTGCTTTCAATTAAGAATTAAGCTGGATAATTCCACTCTTCCCACATTTTATAACACTTAAATCAAACCAGAGCACGTGCATTCCCATGGGAGAGCTACAGCAATCTTTTGCAGAAGATACTTTATACAGATGACTTCATTGTGGATGGAATTAAAATATTGTGTTTATTTAAAACACTTAGAAGCATTAAGGCCACAGCGAAGAATCTGATTTGGGGGGCTGTTGTCTGAATGTTTACATTTATTAACTAGACCCATGACATTTTATGATACCACAGCGTTCAGTTTACTTGGGAGTGATAGAGTGCTTTGCTGTAAAACAGCAACGCGATTACAATGGCTACTGAAGATTATACAGAGTTATATCGTAAAATACTTAAAGAGTGCAAAGCACTTCATAGGTCTTGGCAGTACGTATTTCAGTCTTCTTCTGGATTAACTGGTTTCTCGTGTTACAGAAGTGACAGAGAGCACAAGACTTCTTTTCTGGTTGCTTAAATCCTGCCTTGAGACCTTCAATGCTCTGTTGTTCCTTTTACCAACCAGTCTATGACGACTCTTATGGGAGCTTTAAAATAAAAAACAGAGGGGGAAAAAAAAAAAAAAGAGAAAACTATAAAAAGGAAAACAAAATGTGAGGCTTAAATTTTTAGGAAGGAGGAGAACAGGAAGACACAATCCCCAACCCTTATGGCAGTTGTCCTGGAAGGTGTGGTGATGTGCATCTTTGTCAAAATCCTTCTCTTCTCTCTCTCGGCGATCCCAGTTTGCCATTGGTCTGTATCAGCACCAAGTTAAACAGCTGCTGTTAGTGTTGACACTGACTCAGAGAGGGCACAGTTCTGTACCTACCCCTCAGTTCAGAAGCCAGGCAGCACCTACTGCAGCGCAGGATGCCGGCTGGGTGGGAAGGTAACACGAGACAGTAATAGGGAGAAAGACTGAGTTCTTTTGTTTCAGAGACAGAGCAGGTGCATAGAAAAGATTACAGTGAGCAGCCTATCAGATCTCATAAAGCCTTCCTGGGTTTCCAGCACTGTAGTGTCAGGCAGGAGGTTTCCTTTGAAATTTTGTATTTTTGTTTGAAATTTATCTGTTCACTTACATTGGACAGTACAAAGACAGTAAATCTCTGGATGTGCAAGTTCAAAAGGCTCTGGCTCTCAGACTACTGTCAGAAATGAATTAGCACCGATACAAATCTACACCATGGAGAAATTCTAAGTCCTCTCAAGAGTTTAAAATCTTTTCTTCTGCTCTGCCAAAACCATTTAGCTTAACCCATCTTTACACTGAGAATTTTTTTCCTTCATCTTTTGTTTTTGAGTTTTGTGTATTATGGTAACCGACATTTGTTCACCGAGCAAAGTAAATAAGATGTGCATTATTTTCTAGTTTTCCCTTTGTCGAAGCCAGGAATCATTATCTATGTGCTAGTCCAGGATGCGTTTAGTACAGAGAGTGCTTAGTTTAAGCACAAGAAGACCTGAGGTTGAAGAATGAGTGTAAGACCTGTGTAAATCTTACCAAAATCTCCTTTTTTTCCCCAGCACCAATACATGATAGCATATGAAAAACTAACCAAACAAAAAACAACATAGTAAACCCTTAGGAAAACGAAACACTGCACTTTACATACTTTTGTTCCTTATGGGATGATATTAGTTAAGCCATAGACAGGTATTTAGGTACTACAAAAGCAAGCATCTTATCAGAATTTAAAAGAGAGATATATTATCTTTGTAACCCATGTAAAATCTTTCACACAAGTTGAGAATTATGCTGACTTATTTAGAAGTTCAAATCTGAAGAAGCAATTCTTTCATTCTTGAGAGACGATTCCTGTCTAAAACATTTTACTAATAACGTGTTCTGCCTGTCATCACTTCACCCCATTGCTCTGAAGGTCCTTCATTTGTACTTCTATAATATGCCATTTGCTTCACCGATGTCGCAGTACACAATAGTAAAATGTTTACTGTGACAGTTTGGACTTATTTTGTTGAACTATCATAATTCTTATCTGAATTTCTTGACCATGCTCATTTTTAATTAAAGTTTTTCATTTACCAAATGTGCAGGTGAGTCATTGCAGTCATGTCACAGCGAGCGACATGTTTTGATATTAGACTGCAGTGGACTGAATTTGTTTGACTACACTGGAGTCTCGGTGCTGCTTCAGGTACTCATGACATCACACAAATCCTGTACATAGAAATATAATTACACATACAATTTATTGGGATCCGCTACTCATAACCTCACCTTTATAAGTAGATAAACATGTCATTTGTGGAAGAGATGAACACAGATTTGATATTAAACTGCGTTTTGTTTATATATAAAATTATATAATAAATAATTCTGAAGATGAATGACATACAGTGCAAACGTATCTGTATGTAATGGCGATGAGTTTCTGAACTTTTTTTTAAGTTGTTTTAGGTCTTATTGGACTCTGTCACGGCAGTTGTGTCAGTTGCAGTGGAGCTATGAGTGGATTTACTCCTTTAAAATTTCAGCTTTTAGTTCTGCAATTTTATCTGTATGTCCTGCTTTCCACTAAGCCAGAGGTCTTAACGATCTCCCTGTTTTCTCCTGTGGGTTACATACCTGGCACGCTGGGTTCCTCAGGCATTGCAGGAGCTCCAGGAAGCTCCCAGGAGACCAAAACCAGTAACCACATAATAAGCAGTTCCGTATGGTGGAGGAAAAGTTATATTCAAAAGTTATTTCTTATGTTTGATTTGGTCTGGCATTTAATAGTTGAGTAGAGGGTACAGATTTGAGTGACTATCCAAGGTTTGGTTCATATAAGTTTTCTGAGTAAGACAGAAGACCAAATTTGAGCTTGAGTCTCAGCTCAGGCCTTTTCTTATCCTAACCATTTTCTCTATTTACTACAATGATTAGGCAGTGAAATATTGCCTTAAAAACATCAAATCAAAACTATCTACAGGTGGGGATATAGTAAAAAATAAACCCAGAAAAATTAAATAAGGGGAGTAGGAGTTATTCTTTGTTATGTCTCACCTCAAAATGTAGAGAATTTAATAAAATGAACAGATAAAGCATTAATTAAAAAAAAGGAGAAAGTGATGTTCTAAAGTTTTTAAAGACCTCAGAACTGCAAATTACATCAAAGAAGTATTAGACAGATTTGGGAGAGGTAAGTCCATCACGGGCTGTGAAATGCGCAGGTTGGGAGTGCAGCCTCTGACTGAATGACTAGTCCATACCTGGGTTACCCCAAGAAGAAACACACTCAATGTATCTGCTTCATTACACTCCCTCCCAAAATACCCTCACCACTGTTTGAGTCAGAGGAGTTTTCAGTTGAGTCAGACTTCTGGTTTATTTTTTAAAATAGGATGTTCTGGTGTGGTTATTAATGAATCTCTTCTCTTGGAATTGTTCCACTTTATGTGGGTTAATTAAACATTTTTTGAAGCAAGGACTGCTTTGGATCCTCATCTGCCAGAAAAGGCCATACTCTGGTTCTTAGAGCCATTTTCAGTTTTGTTGTTGTTGTTTGTTTTGTTTGTTTTGGTTTGGTTTGGTTTTTTTGTTTGGTTTGTTTCTTTTACTTTCTAGCTAATTCAATAGTTAGTCTCTGTGAAGCTGAACGTTTTTGAAGGAAGAATGAAGAACAGGTTACTGCAGCATGTAGCATGATGGTTATGGAGCTTTTCTGACAGACTGCTAGAAGTCTCAGTTTCCTAGGTCTAATTCCTGTTTTTGTGGACTAGTAGGCAAGCATGTGGAGAAGAGACAGGGAAACTTGCAAAAAAGGAGAACTGGGAAAAAAAAAAACAACAAACAGCTAAAAAATACAGTAAAAAAAAGCAAAATTATCAATCAAATTCACATTTAATTATCAGCAAAGCTGAAGAGTACTTTGAGGGAAAGAAATTAGCGTGGTTTTGTGGTGATTGCATTATAGAAGGGCTCGCCCTGGTGGCTGCTGGCAGCGTAGCCTCAATAGCAGCTTCCCTGCTCCATGCCTGCTTTGAATACGTTCTTTTCATGTATTTTATTCTCTGTTGATATTTTAAGCATTTTTTTAAAATTTTATGTTTTCACATATGTAGATTTACATGGACTGTAAAAACAGACACATCGACGTGTTGCTAGCACACTGCAAAGGCAAGTATCAGCTTACAGCAAAATTTTTAACATGGTGGTGTATATACCCTCACTACCTTATTAGTGCTCCTGTGTTTGTTTCATTACAGCTTCCTTGATAAAAGCAATGCAGTATGGTGGAAATCTCGAGTCTGAAAATCCTGTCTTCTTTGAATCTATTTCTTCAGCAATTGATGCTATTCAAATCCACAAGGTGAGACTTATAAAAGGGGTGGGTGAAGTCTGGAGGATTTCTTGAATGCTCACAGCAATTTGTTAAAGTCTGAGGAAATCTTATTTACTCAGTGAACCTTCTGTACAGAAATCTTTTATCTGCCTATTCTCTGCAACTCGTCCTCAGCCTCCGGACTGCAGCTGTCAAGTTTTTCCTGCTAGCATTCTCTTACCGTCACCGTCTCTCCTGTAGCAAAACTTCTCGGTCTTCTGTGCTAGATCCAGAGGTGCTGTGCTGTGGTGCATTAATCTGGGTGCATTCTCCATGGGAAAGCATAACGTCATCTAGAAATACCTAACACAGCTTCTCGGTGAGGCAAATTAACTCACACCTTGTTCTGCTTTACTGAGCGTACACACCCCCAATCCTCAGCCTGGGTTGCTTAGAGCTACTTCACACAGCACTGCTCTGTTCTGACCGAAACACTTCTGGATTCTTAGCAGGCTTGTTTTGCACTAATAAATTTGCCTCTTCCCTGCGCTGTGATGTCCGTGTTGGCTCACTACATGGGCAGAGGGGAGAGGAATTGCACGAGGTAGAAGAGAGAGCTAGGGGGAGAAGGAAGAAAAAGGGTTGGCTCAGAAATTGAGGTTTGAGGCTTCGATATGCGTCTGTTTGAACATGTATGTGCTTGCTCAATAATGATTCTTACATTCCCTGTTAAGAGGCTGTAAACCTGAACTTTCCTCATAAACCATGTGAGTCTTTTCCAGTGTAATCCCAGTGTAGCTGAGCTTCCATTACAAGTAGCGTGCTTTCCCATGGTTTTAGTTATGATTCCAAAGATGGCTTGAGCTTGGCTCAGAGCCTTCTGCAAGAGACATTAAACTCATCATGGCCTGTGGTTTGATTTTTTTTTTCTTCACTTTATATTTTACTAATTAAATTAGAGTTGCCTATGGGCAAAATCACTTTCCATTGATTTGTCCAGATAAGGTGGGTTGGCACTGTTGGTCTAGTGGATTGACCATAAAAATATGCTCTCTTCAGAGCTTTACAATATTTTGATCTTGTTGCAAAAAATATTTTACTGAAATGGTAACTGCAGGGCAGAAGTAACGGGGATGACTATTGTATATATTTTGTCTGTGTCTGATTAGATGAATTTGAATGATTGTTCTGATATAAAATATCTGCATTCTTTTTAGAAATTAGTCTTACTAACATTCTTGTAAGATAGTGATGTACTAGCATTCCCATCCTATGGAAATGGGACATGTAAAGACCAGGACAAATGTCCAAAGTCACAAGGATGAGTTAGAGCTCAGAAGCCCACTTTCCTAGGAATTGATCCCATGTTTCCACCAGAGCTGCTAGACAAATCGAAACTCTGAATAGTGGCTTAGCAGATTAGTCTGAAAGGCTTACACACAGCCCTAAATTTTAAATGTAATTATGAACAGTGTATATATGCTGCTGGTGCCATTTCAGAGTATTCCAAGTATGTGATTTGGTGGGTTTTATGTGTTCATTGCATTTAGCATCTGAAGGTAAGAGAAGATGGACAGGAGTAAAAAGGCAATGTGACAGTAATAGCAGCACCACACTGTAACCAACACAGTCTATGTTCTCTCACTGTGCATTTTTAAAACACTCGATCAGCAGGAATTTTGAGTGTTTACATGAAGGAAAAATTATGGGATAGGATAGGATGGGTTAGGATGGCATGGGATGGAAAAGAATAGGAGGAAGGAGCTGGATACTTACAGAAAGTGATTTGTTCCAATTACATTTCCGCTTCCCCCTCAGCAAGTGATAGTCATTCTCTGACAGAAAGGTAAAGGCAAGAGGGCGTCATAGTTCCTTTTCATCTCTACTGCTGTTCAGAAAGGCAAAGGTGCTTTTACCTAAATTCTGCAAGGATAATGTGTTGTAATTCTAATTTTATGTTAATAAGTTGATAAGAGACTCCTCTGTTGCTTTATGAAGTTCATTCTCATAATAAATAACTTTTTGATTTATTAGTCTTTATAATGAGGACATTTTCAAGCTATCGTTGCTTCATCTGCTAATTTTACATTATATTCTAAGAAAACATTATAATACATTGTTTTCTGCTTCTCACGATTTAGAATTACATCAAGTTCAGCGACCAGAGTGAAGTGTGATGTCAACCCATTGAATATGGCTAGTCTGGTAGGCTCATCTGCAGAAAGAGAGCTCCACCACAGTTTCTCCTTAGTGTTCTCCGGGGGATCTCACAGATGATCTTTTGTATGCCATATATATTTACTACATTCAGTAATGATAAATCTGCCATCCATTAAAAAATTTTTCAGCTGCCATTACTCAGAGAATGTTCATACGATTGTTCTGTACTGTTTTTTTATAATATTTTTGTACACATTTAGACAGAAATTATTAGAAAGCAGACATGAGGTACTGGGTTTACCAGTAAGTTATATTCTTCTAGATATCTTCTGTTGTAACGTTAGTTGTAATATGCATCTGTAGTTTTGTGCATGGAATAATGAGACATTATGAATTATGAATTCTTAAAAACAGTTTGTTATAATTGATACTGTATATGCAGGAAGCCATATAGCAGTGCATATTCTGTTTCTAACGGCTTTATTTCCTTTCTTCTGCTGAAAACAACCATTTGCAATAACAGCATCATATCACAGCTAACATATTCTTTCATTTCTTGTAGATGGTTTTGTATGCTTTTTAAGGTCTGCCAAGGTTAGTGGGGCAGTGTATATTCAGACAAGGCAGATGTATGTTGACTAAGTGTACTGGATTTTCTCCGCTCTAGCAATTGCCATGAGTTATTATTTTGGTTTGTTACATTTTCAAAGCCACAGGTATTCTTTATATCATATCAAAGAGGAAAACCGGGTAGTAATTTTCCAAAACTTGTTCTTGTTTCCAGCATAGAGTAGTCAGCATTTCCAGGCTGAGCTGTGATTTTTTTGGTGCTGGAATTTTCAGCTTGTGGCAGCTGAGAGATGACAGTGGGGAGACACTTAAGGTGTGTGCCATGATTCAGCCCTGATTCTGGTGTGTAGTACTGTGTGCAAGCACACAAATCGGATGGAGGCATTAACAGGCTGAGTATTTGGCTTGTAGTTATGGATTGACTTCAATCATATTAGATTATGCTGTCATATCAGTATCATGTTATGTGGCAACATGTATGCCTTTTTTCCTCTTGTCTTTGTTGCCATACTTGAACACTAGCAGTAAAATATGAGTTGAGTAAAAAACAATCAGAGAAAGACAAGGAAGTAACTCACCAACTCAAAAAAAATATGGAAGCTAAAAGGTAAATTAATATGGCATAGCCATAATGGCTGTTGTAGTACTACAGAGAGAATTATTAAAACAAGGGTGCTTTGTGCAACCCTAGCGTATAGACAAAATCTAATGCTAAGCATCCTCTCTCCAGCATTGGTTACATACATATGTTTGTCCAGACTCTTCTTGCTCTCTGTGACCAAAGCAGCTGCCTGCAGTAGACGAGGTGCCTCATGGAGTGGTTTTCATGTCTCTGCATACTTATGTTAACACATCAATAGGTTTTTCTTCTGGATTGGTGATTCCGCACTACTAGAAGACGATAGGAGAGAGCCATGGGGTTTTTTTACCCTTTCAGTTATAGGTGACTCCTGAACTTATTTCCCACTTTGTCCCACAAATGATAAGAAGTGTTCTGTACATGTTTTTCTGAGACTGCTTTCATAAATACTATGTAAAGGGTTAATTGGTAACTATGAGAAGCTTGTTCTACGCAGGAGAAATAAGTTCTGTACATTGTCCCAAGTGCATTATTTCAGATGCTGTAATTGAATGCAAATGACTCATTACATCCTCAGACTCAACAACAGGCTATAACTTTTGACTAATAATTTCCTCAAACAGTTTTGTTAATTTATGAACAGTTTAGAAACTATTTACATTGTACTTTAAATGTGGAAGTATCAATTTTATGTCACAGCCGAATTGAGATCTCTACTTAACTGTAAACTTAATAAATGAATAAATCGTATCTTTTCTACTAAGTTCAGTATTTATTCTTTGATGGATAAATTCTTTTTCTGAAAATTTACAGGTAAGTTCGTT
This sequence comes from Pampusana beccarii, assembly GCA_013399365.1. Lineage (NCBI taxonomy): Eukaryota > Metazoa > Chordata > Aves > Columbiformes > Columbidae > Pampusana > Pampusana beccarii. The sequence goes on along the minus strand of VWYH01009553.1, from coordinate 1,702,501 downwards.
AATGAAATTGTCAAAAATAGGGTCTTTAGCAAAGATAGCATCTAACGGGAGATGTTCGGTTTTGCTCTGAATGATCTTGTAAATGGAACAACTCAGATGGTTTTAAAGTTGTTAAAGTTGTTAAAGTTGCTAGTTGTAGTATTAGCCCCTGTGAAATCCTCTGCATCTCTGTACCAAATCAACCATTTGTAGCGTTAATCAAAATGGTTTCCAGTTTCCACTGCTTTCAATAGGAATAAATTTCCACAGCTACATGACTGGTTTGAGATGGACGTTTATCTCCTGTTAGCTCAAAGACCTTCAATGTCATTTTTAAAGGTGCTTCATCAGTGTAAGACTTCAAATTCAAAATGCCTTAATGCTGTGATTGCTGTTTGATTGTCTTTTGGGGCAGAATCAGGGATGAAATACATTTCTTCCCTTAAACATTTAATCATAATTCTAAATTTCCTAACCTTCTGACACTGGGCTTTGCGATACTTGTAATACTCCTGTAATGTATTTTACCTTATAAAATTCACCAAAATTTCAGCTGCTTCTAAAACACCTGTACTGAGTTTAAGCTCTGTCAGGCCAGAACTGCTTTACAGAACCACGGTGAGTGGGAGAGGGAAGGTCATTTCTTTCTTACTGTTGGCCTAGGAGGGCAAAATACACCATTGCCAGTGTAGTTTCTGTTTCTGCACCACCTCCCTGAGCTATTGAATGTTTACTAAAACTAGCGATTGCACGTTGCCTGTCTTCGAGTGACCAGGATGACATACCATCAGATTTCATTCACCACTTTTGGACCACCAGGATATCACTGGTTGCTCTGCTGGTGGGCTGTGAATTGCTTAGCATCTTGCCTGAGTTGGTCTCTGCAAATCTCTGGTGGTAGTGGGTTTGCTTCTCTTGCAGAGACAACTGACAAACAACTGTTCACTTATTTGGTTAAGATTGAATGGAATACCCTAAACCTTCTAGATTAAGTTTTGAAGTTTACTATTAATTTCAACCCTTTACTCAGTGATTCGTTGTAGAGACTGTCCACTGGCTTCCGTCTGGCTCTCGGGAAGAATTCCTATGTAAATATATACATTCCAACTAGCTTCACCAGAAAGAATAGAATAGAATAGAATAGAATAGAATAGAATAGAATAGAATAGAATAGAATAGAATAGAATAGAATAGACAATATTTATTCTTCTGATTCAGAACGACAAAGTGAGCCAAACACCCTGTAGCAAAGAGACTGCACAAAATCTGTGTCTCCTTACAAGGGTGCATGCTCTGGTCTTACTAACTAACAGAGGTGAATTACAGCCAGTAAGAAAAAGTGTTTTAGTTACGGTGCTCTCCTGGGGCAGACATTCATCTCAGTACCTTACAGCCTTATTTACCTGAGCATCCCTAGGGAGTTTTCAGCATAATGCAAAGTTTTATTAACTGTGCCTGCATAGGTCAGCTTGTGCAGTGTTAGCAACAAGGACAGAGTCCTGAAAAGTGCTGAGGTCTCTCCGTTCCTATTGATGTTTAAAGATATGAGAGAAAGACTGCACGCTCCTGCAGAGACTTGAGGAAGTGTCTCGTTTACTAACAGTTTTCAGGTAATGAAACCGATGAGTTTACTACTCTGAGTAGCAAGCAGTTCTGCAAATCTAGCCACTCACTTTGATTCCTCTATGTACACTTAGATGCTCAGATTTTACATTCCTAAATTCAAACTGTATAAATCATCTACCATATGAAAACCGATGCTTCAATTTTGTACACTTTGGTGTATTCTGCACTTCACAGGAAAACAATACAAGATTGTTTTCAAGAGATGGCCCAATATTTTCAGAGATGTTGTATTTGCCTTATGTGTTTAGGAATTTTTAGCTATTTCTAGGAATTAATTCTAAATGTCAGATAGTACATTATGTGAACGAAGAGTTTTCTGCAAAATTTAAGATGTTCTAATCACAGTACGTTGAAATGGGAATCTGATCATATGCTTCCTAGAGAATTTGTGTTTCACACATTTCAAAACAAAGTGAGCAATAAGAAAAAAAATAGAGTGCAAACTGATGTTAAGAAATGAATATAGTGACAATTTGAAATTAGGCATAAAATATGTAATAAGGAGAAGACTGTTAACATTATACTTATGCAAATTAAATGTTTCTAATTCTCATCATATGTCTTTCATTTTAAAGGTTATTTGCCCTGATTCTATGATTCAAGTGTCACAAGGTCTGACTTTAGCTGCTTTGACATAATTTATTTGACAGCTCTGTGTGTCATAAATACATAATGTAACAAGGAAAGGTATCTTCACTGTTGAATGAACACATTAATGCATCAATACTGTGTATGAATACCGTTTGACATTTACTAGTTACAAAAATAAAGTATACAGTATGCCTTGAAAATATGGCACTCCTATTTTTGGAAAATTCTTTCTTTGTCTACAGAAAGTAGTGTCTCATAAATAAATGAAGGAGTGCAGTTTCAGAGTGGCTGCTAAATGGTGCTTTCATCATTAAGATTGATTGTTAGTAAAGATCACACAATCTGTATGTTTCCATATGTTTTACAATGCATTTAATATTTTTTTTCTTGTTTCAATTCTGTGTATTAGCATATGCAACAATAAATTTATATGGAAATAAATTGGAATAGGAGACAATTTACACGTAGAAGGAGGAAAATGCCCTCATTATTTCAATACTTAGCAGCTTTTTTTCTTTCACATTCTGTGGTAACCAGTCTGTGATGAGATATGTTGCCTTCTCCAACCTTGAAATGTATTAAATCTTAATAATGAAAGAGGAGAAATTACATTACATTCAGAAGTTTTGCTTCCCCACAGTTCTTATGGGAATGTGGCATCTAACAGATGTTTTTACCTTTGTAAGAGTTATAGAAATCCTGGGGAAATTTTTCCGCTATTGCCACTGTGGACTCACGCTCGTACGAGTAGTATAGCTAAAAATGCCTGCTGCTTGTCAGTCCAGGAAATGAGGTCTTTGTTAGTCCACAGCCAAAGTGGCAGAGTGTCACAGAGTGATACATAACATGGTTTGGATGGCTTCATATTTGTACAACTTGCAGCTTCTATGGTGACTGAACCACTAAACTGATAGAAAAAGTAAATGATTTTAGAAACAGAGGACTGGAAAGGACCTGTTCCATCCTAAATTGTATTTTCTATGTGATCTGGTAACCACGTTTTATAATCTCAAAGAATGATCTTTAAACCAAACTCATGATTGCTTGGGACTTGACTTGCTATTTCAAACTTTGAAAGTCTAAACAGGCTATAGTAATTATAGAAGCAATTAATCCATGGTAGTTTGCAGATAGAGACCATTTTCAGAAATGGAAAGTGGTGTTACCCAAGGAACAATTGTACAGTCCCACCCTGATGTACTTCACACAACTCCACTGGCAATTACCTGCCCTGTTCCTGACTGACTTTCGTACACACAGGTTCTTTATGCAACCTCGTCAGTCTCTAAACTGCTGGTACAGACTGTGAATCCCTCTATGAGCTGGGAGAACAAGATCCCTGTCCTTAGTTCTCCTGAATAAATGCAGGAAGATGCAGATGATATTTGTCAATTCAGTCTTGAGAACAAAGTGATCGGCAGATAATATCCATCCTGCACGCTCTCTATGACAAAGGGAGAAGTGAAGTGTCTTGTTAGTCCCATAGTTTTGAGGAAGACTGTCTATTTCTATACATCACACATTCGATACTGAGCATCACACCTGCCTTCGGATCCAGCTCGTCTGTGCTGTCAGTGGCATCAGAGTGTTTTGCTGGTAATGTCAATAGCTGATTTTCCATTCTGCCTCTGTGGACTTGCTGTGTTTACATCTCTATTAGTAAAGTCCTTCTAAAATATATTTTAAAATAACATCCTGCCATTTTCTGTCTCAGAGAGTTTAGTAGTCACAGAATTGGGATTGTCAGTTGATACTCTGTGTGGTTAGGTTATATCCCAGTATAAACGAATAATTTCAAACACTCTTTACTTCAAATTCCTTTTTCTCTTTGCTCCCTCTGTGATTGTTTTTAAATCTCTGGAACGTCATTCCTTTCTGTTTTAGCTTGGTTCCTGTAGCCAAATTCTTTATAAAGAGTACCTCCATAAAGGCAGACATGTTTTGAAAGAATGAGAGCAATCCTAACTGATAAGAAGAAAACTGCACTTTTTTGGTCTTGGAGTGTTTCCAGATTTGAAGCAGGTTTTAGAATACTACATTTGCAATCTGCAATTTGTGATCATCTTCATTTTATTTTCAGTAGTAAAAGTGTGTTAAAACCTGCCAGTCACAGCTCAGGTTCAGTGCTGGCCAGGCTCCACTGTTGCCCCCGTTTCACATGTCTCCAGTATGCCTCTTCAGCTCCCATCCCTGTGAAACAGAGATAGTGACCTGTAGGGGACCTGTGATGATCTGCAGAACAGGTGATTTCTTGCTTTGCTCCTTCCTGTCTCTCCTATCAGGAGACAGTCTGCTCCACAGACTGCGTAACAAAGGTGCTGGTGGGTGCAGTAAGTAACTGAACTACACGTGAAATGGTGCAGGTGTGAAGGTGGGAGACCAGGGCTAAGATGCTGGTGAGCTGTGAGGCTGTGGTGCATAGGACTGGGAACAGAAAGACACTGGGGTGGGCAGTGGAGTGTGGGGAGAGTGTATGAGGGGAAGAAATCTCAAGGGAATGAGACTGTGCGGTATTGTGCATGGATTAAAAAGCTGAAGAGCACAGGGCACAGCCAGGATCTGAGGCTGCATAGGGGTGCTGGATGGAGGAGAGGTAGACCACAAAAACTTGAAACGATTGCTATCGTTGGGCCCTTGATCAGCATGCGAGGTCATTGTCTTCAGAAGTGCAGTTTGCCTCACACAAGGATATTTTCCTCACACTGCCATTGATTCTGCTAATATGGTTTCAACAGCATTTCAGTTGCTTGATAGCAATAAAAAGAGGTGTGTTTTTTTTTTTCCTAGAGTAAGACTCTTTCAGACAAAACGGAGCATTTATAGCTGTTCCATCCATATAAGCATGAATTACATGTGTAAGCAAGCTCACATCTGCCTCTTTTCAACCTCACAGACTATACCTTTTCAGAGAGACAGGTGGTCCATAAGGAGGAACAGGTGTATCCCAAGCATTACCACCTTCATGTTATGGACAGTCATTGCAAACAGTAGGCTCAAAGCACTTCAATCATTTCTCCATCAATGTCACCACTAAGATACATCAACAAGAACCAGCAGGGGTAGTGGCAGCTCTGTTCATGACACGCATCCAAGAAAATTTAGGATAGGCCTGGAAGTGTGTTAACTGAAAGAGAGAAAGGAAAAGAGGAAATACTTTCAGTCAAAAGATTCATTCAAAGCTAGAATAATAGTTTTAGAATAGCCAGTCAGTCAGGACTAGTCAGCAGCTACTAATGATGTTTCTTGGGGACATGGCAGCCAGTCCTTGAAGTGTGCTGCCACGCGGCCCACACAGGGTAGCACTGAACCAGGTGGTGCAGTAGAGAGATGTCTTTGTTACCCTCCCTACACCCTGACAGCTACGCTGTGGTATCCCCAGAGATGTACAGGCACTACACGGGGGACTAATGTGACCCACTTAGCACAGGGCAACCAAGTGTTTTTATAGCCAGAGGCATTATTGCACTGTTTATCGGGAGACTTCTGTGTGGGTTTGGACAGCTGCTGAATCTGCCTTCTGCATGGTCTTCAGCTTAGAAAGGCAACACCCTGCCTGCTTGGGCTGTGTGAACCAAGGTGTGGTCTGAGAACCTAAGTGGACCAATGCCAGATCAACGAAATCTACTGTGGCCAGGTCTGAGCTTCCCAGTAGAAGAGATACGGCCATATTGAAGTGAGTCCAGCAAAAGACATGAAGCTTGAGATAGGAGAAGGGGCTGATAGAGCTGTGGCAGTTCAGTCTGGAGAACACGAGGCACAGGATGATGTTATTCATGTGTATAAACACCTGATGGGGAGAATAAAGGAGACAGAATCAGATCCTTCTCAGTGGTGCCCAGGAACAGGACAAGAAACAATAGGAACAAACTGAAGTACAGGAAATTCCACTCAAACTTACTTTTACTGTGAGGCTGGTCAAACACTGGAGCAGGTTGCTCAGAGAAGCTGTGGAATCTCCATCTTTGGAGATATTCAAAACCCAGCAGAACATGGCCCTGAACAATCTCCTTAGCAAGCTTGAAATAGAGACCTCCAGAGGTACCTTCCAATCCCAGCAACTCTCTGACTTTGTGTGCTTGGGGGACCACAACAAATCTGGTCAATTAAAGCACACCTTTCTGCTACGTGTGCTGGCTTTTGTGATATGTGTACTGGCCTTTCTGCTCTGCATGCTGGCAGCCACCCTGCCTCTCATGAGCTCTCGTACATGGACCTGCATGGCAATGCTCTCTCTCTCCAGACAGGCAGCAAAGGCTGATGCATCTGATACCACTGGTCTTAAACACTGGCTATTAGCCAGGATAGAAACAAGCACACAGGCAAATGGGGTCTGGACAGTCTTATGTGAATATCACTCCATTATAAAACACATCCTGCGCTGCAGAAACCACAGTGCAGTAGTCCCCATCTCCCAGCCCCAACTTCATGAAGGTAGGTATTGAGGACTTTTCTTCTAACAGAGTAAAAAGGCCTCTATCTTTCCTTTTCAAAGCACAGCTGGAGAAGAGTTTAGGCTTTCTGTGCCCTTTTACATGTCACCATGGTTCAAGCAACCTCCTGAGAGCTGAGGTGTCCAGATTTAACCGGCGTCTCTGGCTGCATATTCTCAGCCATACATTCCCTGTTCCTCCCTCAGAAAGATGCCTTAACTTTCCTGTGATTTCTCCTTCCTATGAATATTATCCTGCTGCACAGAAAAGAAGGCAACAAGATTCATTGGAGCCACGGGTAAAGGCAACAGAGGGCATGAGACTATGATCTAAGGTGAAGTTCCTGAGATCTGGTCTTTGTAATGGTGGTTTGACATTAACTATATAAATTGTGCTGGGAAGAAGGNTCACACAAGGATATTTTCCTCACACTGCCATTGATTCTGCTAATATGGTTTCAACAGCATTTCAGTTGCTTGATAGCAATAAAAAGAGGTGTGTTTTTTTTTTTCCTAGAGTAAGACTCTTTCAGACAAAACGGAGCATTTATAGCTGTTCCATCCATATAAGCATGAATTACATGTGTAAGCAAGCTCACATCTGCCTCTTTTCAACCTCACAGACTATACCTTTTCAGAGAGACAGGTGGTCCATAAGGAGGAACAGGTGTATCCCAAGCATTACCACCTTCATGTTATGGACAGTCATTGCAAACAGTAGGCTCAAAGCACTTCAATCATTTCTCCATCAATGTCACCACTAAGATACATCAACAAGAACCAGCAGGGGTAGTGGCAGCTCTGTTCATGACACGCATCCAAGAAAATTTAGGATAGGCCTGGAAGTGTGTTAACTGAAAGAGAGAAAGGAAAAGAGGAAATACTTTCAGTCAAAAGATTCATTCAAAGCTAGAATAATAGTTTTAGAATAGCCAGTCAGTCAGGACTAGTCAGCAGCTACTAATGATGTTTCTTGGGGACATGGCAGCCAGTCCTTGAAGTGTGCTGCCACGCGGCCCACACAGGGTAGCACTGAACCAGGTGGTGCAGTAGAGAGATGTCTTTGTTACCCTCCCTACACCCTGACAGCTACGCTGTGGTATCCCCAGAGATGTACAGGCACTACACGGGGGACTAATGTGACCCACTTAGCACAGGGCAACCAAGTGTTTTTATAGCCAGAGGCATTATTGCACTGTTTATCGGGAGACTTCTGTGTGGGTTTGGACAGCTGCTGAATCTGCCTTCTGCATGGTCTTCAGCTTAGAAAGGCAACACCCTGCCTGCTTGGGCTGTGTGAACCAAGGTGTGGTCTGAGAACCTAAGTGGACCAATGCCAGATCAACGAAATCTACTGTGGCCAGGTCTGAGCTTCCCAGTAGAAGAGATACGGCCATATTGAAGTGAGTCCAGCAAAAGACATGAAGCTTGAGATAGGAGAAGGGGCTGATAGAGCTGTGGCAGTTCAGTCTGGAGAACACGAGGCACAGGATGATGTTATTCATGTGTATAAACACCTGATGGGGAGAATAAAGGAGACAGAATCAGATCCTTCTCAGTGGTGCCCAGGAACAGGACAAGAAACAATAGGAACAAACTGAAGTACAGGAAATTCCACTCAAACTTACTTTTACTGTGAGGCTGGTCAAACACTGGAGCAGGTTGCTCAGAGAAGCTGTGGAATCTCCATCTTTGGAGATATTCAAAACCCAGCAGAACATGGCCCTGAACAATCTCCTTAGCAAGCTTGAAATAGAGACCTCCAGAGGTACCTTCCAATCCCAGCAACTCTCTGACTTTGTGTGCTTGGGGGACCACAACAAATCTGGTCAATTAAAGCACACCTTTCTGCTACGTGTGCTGGCTTTTGTGATATGTGTACTGGCCTTTCTGCTCTGCATGCTGGCAGCCACCCTGCCTCTCATGAGCTCTCGTACATGGACCTGCATGGCAATGCTCTCTCTCTCCAGACAGGCAGCAAAGGCTGATGCATCTGATACCACTGGTCTTAAACACTGGCTATTAGCCAGGATAGAAACAAGCACACAGGCAAATGGGGTCTGGACAGTCTTATGTGAATATCACTCCATTATAAAACACATCCTGCGCTGCAGAAACCACAGTGCAGTAGTCCCCATCTCCCAGCCCCAACTTCATGAAGGTAGGTATTGAGGACTTTTCTTCTAACAGAGTAAAAAGGCCTCTATCTTTCCTTTTCAAAGCACAGCTGGAGAAGAGTTTAGGCTTTCTGTGCCCTTTTACATGTCACCATGGTTCAAGCAACCTCCTGAGAGCTGAGGTGTCCAGATTTAACCGGCGTCTCTGGCTGCATATTCTCAGCCATACATTCCCTGTTCCTCCCTCAGAAAGATGCCTTAACTTTCCTGTGATTTCTCCTTCCTATGAATATTATCCTGCTGCACAGAAAAGAAGGCAACAAGATTCATTGGAGCCACGGGTAAAGGCAACAGAGGGCATGAGACTATGATCTAAGGTGAAGTTCCTGAGATCTGGTCTTTGTAATGGTGGTTTGACATTAACTATATAAATTGTGCTGAGAAGAAGGATCAGTGCCCAGGATCTCCACACTCATTTGGCATTCCCAGGCACTAAACCAGAGTTGATCTTTTGCCCAGACTGCCCATTTCAGGCTTGAACTCTTTGTAGCATAGCTCTGATGGAAAATATCCTCGCCCATTGGTGGGCAGAGTCTTCCCCTGATGGTAAGATGTTAGATTTGAATCTTAGCAGCCTGAGAAGGAGGTTGTTTCTAGTTTTCCCATCTTGTACTGTGAAATTGGACTATTGTATTAAAGGAACTGCCCTACCTTATGTCTGAAATGAGTGTTACAACTATGCTGTGTTAGCTCTATGCTGTTAAAATGGTAGAAACACCAAAAGATTGAGAGGGAGCGTCTTCACATTCCTGCAAGGAGCAAGGGAAGTGCTTTGCTGTTTGGCCTGGTCAGTGGTGTGACAACTGTGGTGACAACAAATCCTGGATACCAGCTGAAAACAAATAAGGTGTGCTAATACTGCAGCACCACCCAAAGTCAGGAGCGACTGTCAAAACCTTTACCACGCATTAGAGGTGCTACCTCTGTCTGTGCAGTTGTCAAAAACGATCTTTCCACAAAAATACTATTTCCTTTAGCAAGTACCAGAAAAAAAAAAGGAAAAAGAAAAAGTGATGTTTAATTCTGTGGTATGTAAGGCGTGTCTGCATCAGTGGTTTCTTCCCCATGGAAAACTGCAGGTAAGTTTTGTTAGGAGTCAAGCTTAGGTTTGTTGTTTTTTTTAATTCCACTCCAGTTTCCTGTTATTTGTAAATTTAAAATAGGTCCTTAGTGTTACATTTACATAGATTTTTATGTGTCAATTAACAGATAAATTCATTATGAAAACTCATTTAGGAAAGGGCTGACACCAGACAAAGCCTTGAGGCAGCTGTGGAGTGCTGGGATGCAACATCTGCTCCATCAAATTGCACTCAGATGCTTCCATTCCTCGGCTGTTTGCCGCTGTTCTGCGGCATCTCAAGCAGCTACTTACTTCCCCAGGACACGCAAGTTTGGACACAGACTAACAAAGGCCAAACGTCTCCATTAATTCTCTCAGGCATGACCAGCTAAAGCAAGTTGTCAAGATACACAACGCTCTGACATGGTGAAAGAAAGAAATCTTTACAAGCTACATGCTATGTTTATTTGTCATGTGAGATTTGCTTTTATTGATTTATTTATTCAATATTGAATTTGACATACATCTGAAATATTGAATCTACCTTTGGAGCCCACCTATTTGCTATGTTATGAACCTCATTTAGTAATCTAGCTAATGTAAAAATGTCTTCCATTACTAGCAGTGGTGCTTCTCATGACATAACAGAAACTGACTCAGAAAGCAACATATGCTGTTATCACCCATAATAGACCAGCCACATCGCAAAGATTGGAAGCCAAAATTACCATTTGGCATGTCTGTAAATTCAAATATACCATCTGTCCCAAGTTGAAAATTAATGGAATTTTATCTATTTTATATATATATCAAAGGCTTTGCTTTCACTACTGCCATAAAAGATTTTTCGTTTAGTATTTGTATTATAATATCTCTCCATGGGTGTTTAATGTCGTTGCAGAGCTCATCAGGCTGCAATTTGTAAAACACATCCCCTTCTGCCTCTCTGCAGATTGTCTCCTCTACATCAAGGTTCAGTGCTTCCAGAAACACCGAGATGGGAGAAGGACCCTGAGAGACTGTTTGACCATCTCTCTGTCTCAAGGCAAGACCCTCTAAACCATTCCCAAGGGGTACTTGCTAACAAAATCATAGAATCATAGAATGGTTTGGGTTGGAAAGGACCTTAGAGATCTAGGCCCAACGCTCCTTCTACTACTTCTACAGGAACACCTTCTACTTGACCAGGTTGCTCAAAGCCCCATTCAACCTGGTCTTGAACACTTCCAGGAATGGGTCATCCACAGCTTTCCTGGGAAGCCTGTTCTAGTGCCTCACCACCCTCACGGTGAAGAATTTCTTCCTCATATCTAATCTAGATCTACCCTCTTTCAGTTTAAAGCCATTACCCCTTGTCCTATCACTACATGGTCTTGTCAAAAGTCCCTCTCCAGCTTTCTTGTAGACACCTTTTAGGTACTTGAAGGCTGCTAAAAGGTCTTCCCAGAGCCTTCTTTTCTCCAGGATGAGCAATCCCAACTCTCGCAGATGTCTTCATAGGAGAGGTGCTCTGGCTGATTGAACGTCTTCATGGCCTTCCTCTGGACTGGTCCTCCATGTCCTCCATGTCCTTTTTACATTGAGGGCCCTAGAGCTGGATGCACTACTCCAAGTAGTATCTCATCAGAGCAGACTAGAGGTGAAGAATCACCTCCTGCACCCTACTGGCCACGTTCCTCTTGTTGCAGGCTGGGACACAATTGGTTTTCTGGGCTGCAAGTGAACGTTGCTGGATTGTGTTGAGCTTCTCAGCAACCAACACCCCAAAGTCCTTCTCCTCAGGGCTGCTCTCAATCCATTCTCCACACAGCCTGTATTTGTGCCTGGGATTGCCCGGACCCATGCGCAGGACTTCATGCTTGGCCCTGTTGAACTTCACGAAGTTTGCACAGGCCCATCTCTCAAGCCTGTCAAAGTCCCTCCGGATGGCATCCCTTCCCTTCAGTGTGTTGATTGCACCACACAGCTTGGTGTCATTGGCAAACTTGCTGAGGGTGCACTTAGTCCTACTGTCCATGTTGCTGACAAAGACTTTAAAGAGTGCTGGTCCCAATGTCAAGTCCTAAGGAATGCCACTTTCTCTGGTCTCCAATTTAGAGACAAGGGTGTTGTATTGGACAGTGTCAAATACTTTGCATAAGTCCAGGTAGATGATATCAGTTGCTTTTCCCTTATCCACCAGTGCTGTAACCCCACCCTAGAAGACCACACAACTTGTCAGGCATGATTTCCCCTTAGTGAAGCCATATTGGCTGTCACCAGTAACCTCCTTAATTTCCTTGTGCCTTAGCATCATTTTCAGGGGGAAATGAAAGGCAATAATAAAACATTATACATATATACGTATACACATCTCTCCACATATGTGTAATGTATGTCAAAAATTCCTCCACATGGTCTGGCATTATTTACCTTTTGCTTTGAAGAGCCTATAATTCAGAAATGGAGAGTTACTGAGAAGCAACCTTATCTGCACACTTTCTGAACAGAAAACTCCTTGAGAGCAGGCAGTTTTCCACGCATACACATGGCAGGATCAGATCTTTCGTGGGTAGCTCGTTTCTATACCTGTAGTTGTGGTTCATTTTCAGCCAGCACACAAACTCCTTTCGAGGGTATGTGATGGGTGTTTTTGCCCAATTGAATTCACAGACATTTTTCAGGCAGCCTCTGCCACTCAAATGTTTTTGATGAAGGCTTCTTTTCGACAGCTACAGTTTCTAAAAGGGACAAATTATGCGTCCAGTCCTGCAAGCCTGCCTGCGATGTACGCCTTTAGAAATCAGTGGAGCTTTCACATGGCAGATGGCTCCCTAGGATTGAGCTCTACATAATTTTGTGATATTTTAGCTGGGGATATTTTAGTGGCTTTTTCCCTATGCATGACAGCATGATTTGCTGGCTGCTATAAAATGTCATCAGACCCTTTTGCATTCTGCAGTCAAACCTTTGGATTTTCTTTGAACAAACAAAAATGTTTTCTTTTCCTCTTGTATGGGACACTTCTATCCAATGAAAAATATTTCCAGATAAAAACAGAGACAATAGAAGGGCTGAAGGGCAAAATAGCCATGTTGTGATTCAAAATAGATCTAAAGCCAAAAGAAGGAGGGAAAGTTTTTTTCTAGAAGCCTTTAATCAGATGTCCTACTATTGAAAATACTTCTGTCCCTTAAAATCCTTTTGGAGGAGTGTCTCGTGTTTGTATTTGTGATGTCATCTGATTTCTTCTACAACGTGATAAATGCAAAAATGTGGTAAATTCACCAGTTTTTTTGCATTCCCTCTAAATAAGTAGCTGCTTAAGTTAAATTCAATGGTTACTTCAGATCAACCCACAGCCAGGCTGCTGCCTACAAAAACACAACAAAAGAAAAAGAATCAGTGCAAATCTCTCTCTGTTTTGGCAGCATTTGCCTCAGTCCTAGAAAGAATTAGTTTGTTATCCCTGGTCAGACCTATATCTGCATGTAGAGATTGCAACAGATTACCTTGCACTGGTTTTGTTCGTTGAATTTTCAGTGCAGATACTTCTCCTTGAAGCTGGTCACACAACTGGTTAGTGGCAACAAGACATATTCTGACCAGTTACTCTGGTGCTTCAAATGGACTTGCATGACCAACACGTGTTTAAGTTCACGACACCTGTCAGTGAGTGAAGCAAAGGCTGTTTGGCTCCCTGGGCAGTCTATAGAATGATGTAGGAGCCCCATTCAGACAGTTTACGTTTTCCAGTGTGTCATTCCTGTAGAATGTATACTTAACTACGACTTAGCATCTCTGTCTTGCGAGATTGATTCTGTCACCAGTTTTCTTGAAGGCAGGTATAATTCTAAGCATGTATGTCTGTATTATAAACCAAAATAGGTAGTCTGAATACATCTCACTCCTCCCTAGTCTTAGTAGCCTGTAGTATCACTCGAAGCACACACAAATACATAACCCCTTTTGTAATTTTTTTTTTCATTTTGATCTTGTGAATAATTATTCCTTTCCAATGTTTCCACTGGCTTTCACTAGGCATTCATTCTTCTTTGATCCTTCTCTATGATGGGTATTAGACAAAACTAGAACTAATGTGACTTCCTCATTTCCTTCTTTGTACAACAGTGTAATGAGTAACATGAACTGGCCTCTGGAGACAGGAACTGCTAGTCGGCCTTCCTTGACGCTCTTGTTTGAACAGTTACCTGCTTTTGCAGGGCATAAGACAGTGTAAATTACAGAAAAGTAGTAACTATCCTTAAAAATAGGATGCTACAATAGTGATTTTAACAGCAGGATGTTTTGATTCATTGTTCACATTCATTGTTCACAGAATAAACTCTTCAGGATTTGTGCTTGGACTATTGAAGAGGATTTTTTTGTTCAAAAAACTTCGTAACAATTAGACCAATGATACTGTGAGACAGACAGATCAGAAAGGTCTGGAGGCTTGAGGGAGTATTCAGAATTCTACCTGAGATCTCATGAAAATGTACTGCCATGCCTGAGCCTGGAAATGCAGATGGGAAAAAAACCTCCCAAAAATACAGTACTAGGCATGATATGGGATCAGTCTTTCCTTTGCAGGGTGATACTGTATCAAACAGACAAGAGAAAGTTATAAGAAAGGCGAGTGGATAACAAATAATGTTTTTTGCATCTGGTGACAACACAGCCAGGGAGGGAGAGTGCTCATTACTGCACCGGTGACAAGCAGTCAGTACGAGAAGAGTTAGTAAGCCCACATTTAGAAAAGTAGGGAAATCGGACCTTGAGGAAGCACTCCAAGGCGTAACACGCAAAGCCGTTTTTGCTAATCAAAGAGGCATTGCAAACTTGGCTGACTCGGCTTTAGTGAAAGACTTTCGCTGCTGTCGAGCTCCTCCACAGAGTTCAAAAATATGTAGCTGAACTCCAAATTGTCTAACATTTTGTGTTGAAGGACTGGACTTCTTTTGCCAACGGAGAAAACAATGGATTATGAGTTCCCATTTTTCAGACTGTGTCCAGCCAGTGTGAGTGACTACTTGCTTACATTTATGGGCTTGTAGATCTAACTTAGTTCATGAGGATGAAAAGGGAATTAATTTTGTTATAGGATTAATACATCAGAATTAACATTCTTTGCACAAACTTACTGAACCAGACTATTAAGTTCCTCAATACATTTCACTTCAAAATGCCCACCATTTCCTAAATACACAAACACTACCCTCAATATTCCAGAGGAGGCTGTTTTTTGACATCTTAACATGTTGTCTAAACCGTAACTTCCCCATACACATGTGCTAAGCAATTCTCCAGAAAAGAGGCAGTCTCTTAGTCTCCTTTTATATTCCAAAAACTAAGTTCCATATTGGATCATAACACCAAAACTGAAATATCCATTAAAGATACTCTCTGCGTGGGGTCCTTAAAAAGTTTAGTTCTGGAATAAAGGCAATGGTGCTGCCTTCTCCAGTCTGAGATTTGAAGTGAATGAGTCCTTGCAGTGGCAGAAAAGACAGAACATCCCTGAGACACCAGGAATCAGTTTGTTGGTCATCAAAAATACAGTAGAAGAAGTGTCAGATTCATGGATTGACCTCTGAAGAAGAGCTGATGTGCCTGAGATATTCCCTGCCCTGACCAGAGGGTGAATTCTGACACCACCCAGAAGCATTATAAAACAGAGATGGTTAAAGAGAGGATAAGTATGTCAGAATAAATTAATTCTCATGTTTTATTCTGAAAACGATGTTTTCATTCTTCTAGGATGATTTGGGGAGGGGAAATAAGTTGTTTTGATCAAAAAAACACAAACAAAAAACCAACCAAGAGCTAGTTTCTTCCACCAGTTATATTGATTTGGTGACTAAAACATGAAAATAAAGTGCTTTTTGTCCACCAGTAGACAGAAAATATATTTAGATTTTCCATTTGAATTTTTGTACCATTAATTAAAAAGATGAACATTTTTGAAGCATTTTAGTAAAACTTTAATGTTATTTGCAAAATCATTTTTCCTAGGGTAAACTTTTCAAAAGAAAGTTGTCAGTTTAGCCTGATGTAAATGAGAACTACATCTTTCCATTTTGGTGGAGAATGACAATGATATAAATGAAATTATAATCCACTGGGGAAAAGCAAGTGTAATTTATGGGAAGCAAGAGCCTCAGTGGCTGTTCAACTGAAAGTCTTTAACTTCTTTCCAAAGGCTCAGTCTGAGTTGCATCTGATGTTTTAGCTGCTTACAAGATCCATACTTTAATTCAGAAGACTGAGCTGTTTTGACCAAAACTTCCGAGGTGTCGTGTTTCTAAGTTGTTACCTGTTCCAGGAGATGTTAACATAGGCAGACTGTGAAGGGTTGACACCTTCCAATACTTTGGTGATGCTCCAGAAATGTTAACTGAGCTGGGATGATTTTTCTTTTCAACTTCTAACCACGATTAACAGAAAACCCAGTTAAACAACCTCTGTATTTCATGGACTGTCAATATTGAAAAAAGATGAGTTTTGGTCAGTATTTTGTATCTAATTCTTGCTAACATTTGAACAACAGACCTCTACAGATGCTCTGCTTCATTCGTAGTGAGTTTGAAGTACGCACTGCTGTGCTTGCACACTATTTCCAAGAATGAAATTAAAAATACTCAATCTATGCACAGGAACAGATTCTTATAACAATAACATTGATTATACAATTCGTGTATTATTATACTGTTGTAGTTAATATTATTGATTCAATTAATTCGTTGATATTAAGTAGGCTTCTGCTGAAAACTGTTTGCACTTGATTTGTGTTTGAAAATGTTTAAAAAAACTGAACTAGAACTGAATAACAAACTCTCTTGGAATCTCACTGACTAACCAGTTTTGTGACTTGCTATCTAAGAGTAACACTGCCCAAAAACAATTGTACAGAATAGCTTCCGAATAAAAGTACAGTTTCATTATTTTCAAAATATTTGATCTATTGACTTTAAGAAAATGTACCATTAAAAAAGTTAAAACATGATTTATTTCTTCTTTAATTGGTTTAATTTACTGTCCTATTCAAGTGCCTTGAATATTGTATTACATGTAATCAACATTTTATTACAAAGACTAAACAAAACATCTAAAAATTATAACTGGAAACTCGGAATTCTTACAATTCTAAGTTAAGGGATTTTTAGGTTGTTAGAATGATGTTATCGAGGTCAGAATAAAATAATACTAGATAGATTGCTGAAATAGATTGCTTCAATGAATGTGTGCTAAAATTTTCTGGAATTTTTATTCCATGAGAAACTTTGGAATTTCAGCTCAACATTTCATTTAATTCAGAGAAGAGAAAAAGGAAAAAAACACTTTAAATTGAATGGCACTTCACAATAAATGGAATTCAAAACTATTAAAAAAGAAGATGGAAAATCTTGATCTGTGACATTGCACTTTTATGTATAAGGACTAACATTACTTATTATATTAACAAATATGCATATGACAATTAAAATATTCAGAGATTCATCCTCTGTATTGCCTTGGCTTGTAGAGTATATTTATCACTTTTATGAGGACACATAATTTATTCTTACTCTTCACTTGACACAAGCCACTAAAGTAAATGGATTACTGTCAGTTCAAGTCAGTTTATACAAAGACTCTTTTCACTGACAATGCTCTGCTCCAGCACAATAACCTAACAAAGGCCCCACATAAAAGACTTTGTAGTGTATTTTTAGGATATTTTGTATAATTTTGATCCACTTCAGTATACTTTGCATACCTTCTCTGGGCTTATATTATTTGAGTTTTAACTACAATGGACTTTGTATAAAACTACAGAGGAACCAAAGAGGGAATTAAAGAAACATAAAGAAAAATCCCTTCTATGCTTTCATTTGTGGTCAGTCACCACTGTATTCCCTCTCATTTCTTTGGAGATTTGTAGCCAAGAGCAGATCTATGGCCATCTGTTTTTAATCTGCTATTCAGGATGATAGTCTGTGGATCAATGAACTCTAGCCATAGTCTATAGAGAAACTGCAAATCTTTTTGCAATAATTTCCAGAGGATAGTAAGATTCACATGAGACTTCTTTTGCCTTCCTTATCTCCAACTACAGTTTTTCATAAAAGAATGGCATCATAGCTGCCTGTTCCAACAATTGCTTCTGTCATGATGCATTATTGCCAGCGAGCTAAACAATTGAAGTCATAAATCTTTGAGCTTTTAACTATGCTACCGCTGCCCAAAGGAGATTTTGTGAGATGGCAGTGAGCTAAATAGAGTCAAGTGACTAAATGCAAAAGGGTAAAATGGAACAGACAAGCTTTCCTTCTAAAATATGGTTTGGATTTTCTTGCAAGATGAATGTAGCATGAAATAAGGTTCGTTGGCAAGACTGAAGTTAAACAGGGTACACTTGCTTCAATTAATGCTCAAAAGACACTAACCATACTGACATAAATGAGTAATTCTACTGACTGTATGTTACGCTGAGAAAAGCATTTCAGCAGGAAATAAAAACTACTACTTGCTGTCCTGGTGCCCACTGACTTGGCATCTGCTCAGGATAAAATGCACAAATGCTTACGGTAAGAAGTGCTAATCTCCCTGACTATCGCACAGTTCACCCGATTAGCACCCCCCTACACATATACATACACATACACTTCTGTGCACAACCTGCAGCCATCCTCCTAAAGCCAAAAAATACATGGCTTAGTAAACCCCTGAGAGAGGTCTGAGATGCTGCTGCTTCTTCTGCCTTCTTCGTCCTTATGAAAAAAAAAAAAAAAAAAAGAGGAGAATAGCTGAATAACTTGAACTGAAGGAGATGCAGGTTCTCTGTTCCCAAATTGAATTCAGTACAATACCGCTGGATAACACAGTGCTCTTCCCAGAGCTGGCTGAAATACCTTGGCGCTAAAAGACGCTTATTACTGCATGAAGGCAGGACACATCAGCCTACCAAGCCCTTAACCCTTAATTCTCACAACAAGTTTCATTATTTCTTTCAGAAATCTGTCCAAAATGAAACCAGCCTAAACTCAGGAACACTTTCTGATCTGGAATGCAGGCCTTCTATCCAAATTGTGTCACTGCACTTAAAAATCTCTGTTGACATGAATACCCATCTTTTCAGATCTTATTGTTGCATACCCCATGTAAGCTGCAGCATCCTCATCTCTCTTGAGAAAAACCTAAGCTGACCATTCTTTCAGATTCTTGCATTATTTAAGTATATTGAAATTCTGCATTTTAAATTTGAACAGCTCAGTTCTCCCCTTAGATGCATAAATGCAATTCCCACTGAAATCAATTAAAGCTGTCTTGAAATCTCACAGAGTTCACTAAGCTTTATATTCATTTATATCTTGGAAATAATTGGAGATATATCATGTGAATTGTCTAATGGAATGATGAATGGCCCCCATTTCACTATCTGGAAGGAGAATTTGGATACTTGATACACAGCTTTTCGCTTGATGTAAATTTTCAGAACCACAGCTTCTCTGTACTCTTCTATTTGTATAAATCATTTCAACTTTACGGTGCTAATTGTCTTAATAGTCTTTTTTTTTTTTTTTTTTTTTTTTTTTTTTGAGCCTTATATGGATTTCCTGCCAAGAAAAAAGGAAATATGGAAAAAAATCTAAAAAAATCTGTATTTTAAGTTTGAACTGAGACAACTCATAAATATAAAATATTTCTACTCTATAATGTTATGGAGGCCTTCTTTCAGCAAAACAGATTTTATACAGAAATCAGAAAGTTTATGGTTTTAACCTGGAAAGTATTTGCCAGGGAAATAACTACAATAAAAGAAATTCAAATTGTTGGACACTGTGTTTGCCCCATTCAAGTTGACAGAGGTTTTGACACTGATTTTTGTGCTGAGTAGGATTTCACTCTGCTCAAGGGGTGAAATTTCCCACTTGCCAGTGGAATCTTTAGAGCACCTGAGAAGAAACAGAATGGAAACATCTTCCAAAATATTATTTCAAGAAACACTGATAAGCTTGTTGCTGATTCTAAAAAAGAATTTTTTACTTCCAAGATGTCTCTATTTTCTATTAAAAACAGTATTTTAAGCTTATAAAAATATCCGAAAATAATTACAAAATATTTTGTAATTACTAGTTTCTGAGCTGTTACTTTCATTGACTTCGTAGATTTTTCTGTTGTTGTTGTTTTAGCAGTTTTAATTTAGATTGAAGTAAAGCTAGGTGGGGGTGAAAAATCCATTTTAAAAGGCAAACCTTCTAGATAGACGGTGCAAAGCATCTCCATTGAGAATGGGAGTTTGAGGAGTTGCATAACCGGGAGGTAGCACCTAGAGCCAGGGACAGGGGAAAGAAGCTTTTCCACCTTCCTTTCATTTCTACCACAGAGTATCTTTCATTTCTACCACTAGTTAGCTTCAGCTTTGTGTAAGAAATTGCCTTCCCAGACACACTTTTACTAAAACAGTTATGAACTTTAAATAAAGAGATAAACTGAATGAAACAGAATATTTTCATAGAGTAATAGTCTCCTGCTGTCAGACAGCCAAGGGGTTTACTGAAATGAGATTTATCTTCAAAGCAGAAGATATTGATCATGTGCTGTTACAGTATTATTTCTTTTACCAGGTGATTGATGGTGATGCAATGATTTTGATTAATGGACATCAGTACGCAGTGCTTTAATGTGAAGTTACTCAATAACAAATCTCTGGATAGTTTAAATCTTAATTGCACCTTCTGGGGTTCAGAAAACTAGGAAATTTTCAGAAAACTGTGGATATTTCTTCCATATAACAGATTTTCCATTAAAAATACAATATGATTAAGATAATTCCTAATCAATGGGCTCGTAAGTACTTAATTACACTAATTTTAAATTCTTTCAATAAATGTTTCCTAGCAATGAAACAATGTTACTAATAGAGTATAATAAAGAATAAAGAATAATATTTTACATTCATTCTCAGACTTTCATCCAAGATTCATGAAGTGTTTCTATGAACACAGAATGCACCTGCTGCAGTCACACAGTTGTGTATTTTGGGATGTGATTTCGTTTGTCTATAAATTTCCTACTGGGGTTTCTGGTGCCCCTTTTCTGGGGGTATGTGAATTTCAATTATCTCTTAAGATCAGTGAGGAATTGTTCATGTGTCTGTGAGGCAGGGGGAGACACTCTCCCTCCTGGTCACCACTCAGGGCATAGCCCTGCCTAATCTTACTTGTGTCGTCCATTTCCCCCTTAAAAAAACATTCACGGTTCATTCATCCTTTCTTGACATATACAGAAAATATAAGAAAATGTACTCTTCTTTTAGACAAGTAGGAAAAAAACATCTCCTCCATCTCCTCAGCCAGTTTGTGCTGAAAGCTGTAGGCAGGATATCCTTTTCAAGAAAAATTGTAAGAACTCCAGCTATGATTTCCTTTCTTTTTTTTCAATTTATTTTATGTCTTGTCCCTGAAGGCTTGGTATATGTTATGCACCACTGAATCTACCCTAAGTATCGTGGTTTATCAGTTTTCCAAAGTTTTGGGGCCTTTCTGCCTTGAACAAATCAATGCAATGATACCAGGTAAAAGTTCTTAAGCATTTTTATCTTTATTTCTACTTCTGTAATTAATTTGCTGGGGATTTAGCAGCTGTGGAAAACTGTTCATTCCCTATAGCTTGTTAGATATTATGGGGGGTTGGGAGCCTTATAGGAAAAATAAGAAATGGTACTCATCTTTATTTTCACAGCTTTATTTTATTAACTCCAAGTCCTCTGTACTTTCAAAGAAAAAAAGATGTAAACACGAATAAAGCGTTTTTAAGTTTGAAAACACTCTTTTGCAAAAGAAGGAGCTTGACAGGTCTGGCACTGCCTGCCAAGTGTAGAACCATGCTGTGGTACCTAATGAAACAGTCCTGCTAAACTCAGTGCTTGTATTCCCTAAACAGGTGACCAAGACAGGTAAGGGGCTCTGAAGATCTCCAGAGGCAGATTTTTTCTGGCAAGCTCAGATATCTAATGAGCAACAGCTTCCCCTCTTGGGGCCTTAAAAGGAATTTAGGGTTTCCTATTCATTATTCAGGATATTGCTTTAGCCAGACAGGCTATGGCAAAGTTTGAGTGGCCATCTTTAGTGACCCTTTTGACCAAACATCGCATCCTTCCTGCTCCTGCTGTGTGGAGGGAAGGACAGGGTGCGTGAACTGGAGTTCTGGTTTTCACCAAGTGTTTTCTTGGCACACATCTTCTTGCTCTCTCTGTCTACTCTGGTGTTGACCCCAGTGAGTGTAGGCTTGTGTTCTCACATAATAGCTATGCTATAGGGAGCTATAGGGATGTCCTGAAGTTTAGGCATGAAATGAGGAGCTACAATACAAGTGAGAATGAATACAGGGCTTCCCTTCTATTTTTAAACCTATCTTTGTTCTCTTGCTGGGTAGGACTGAGCAATCTTGGTGTTTCAGAACCTCAGAGGGCTGCATGTTTTAAACTCCCCCCTGCCCGACTCCCCGGGCTCTCCCCCGCAGCATCAGTGAGAATGCTGCCAGCCTGCGATGGAGCTTGGGCTGCCTGTCCCTGGAGTCCCACAGCTGCCAACCCTGTCCTGCTCCTCTCATCCACAGGGGAGAACCAAAACAGGCAGCTCCATGTCCTCGCGGGTGATGAAGGTGAGCCCCCTCCCCACTTTTGTCTAAGCAGGGGCTCCCACCGCTCCTACCATGCTGCCGTCTGGGAGCAGAAGGGCCTGTGGAGGCCATGGTCTGGCTGTCTGGGAGCTGGGCAGGCTCTGGGGGGCCACCAGCTTCTGTGTGGGGCACAAATGCTTCCTGGCACCCCGCCATTCCTGTCTCCATCGGTGCCTTTCCCTCCCCAGCCTCTCCGCCACTCACGCTGCAGGCACAGCCTGTCCTTCATTTGAATAAAACCGTCATCAAAACCATTCAGTTGAGTCAGCTATTAAGCCACTTAATTCCAAAATCCATACC
Source organism: Pampusana beccarii (assembly GCA_013399365.1). Lineage (NCBI taxonomy): Eukaryota > Metazoa > Chordata > Aves > Columbiformes > Columbidae > Pampusana > Pampusana beccarii. Next base: position 1,679,691 of record VWYH01009553.1, on the reverse strand, counting down.
ATGGGTGATTTAGAAAGGACAATTAAAAAGCCAGAGAACAGTCTCTATGGTTTTTTTATTGTGAACTTCATCAGCCTGGAGTGCCGCTTGCCATTCGCTCTACTAATAAAAGTCTTAGTACACAAATTGAAATAGTGTTTTATAGGTGCCTGCTTTGCTTCCCCTCCTCTACCCCAGTCTGTCAGAAAATGCTTTCTTGTACATAAATCACTCTTTTATTTTATTTTATTTTGTTCTGACTGCAGATTTAGGGCTAGATTAAGAGTGGCCATGACATAGCCAACAGAGAGAGAAAGGCAACGAATCACCCAGCGGAAGCTATTGCAGGTCTTTGCAGCTGGGCACAAGACCAGCCATGGCTGTGTTGGAAGCTTATCCCTCTTCTCCTGGTCAAAGTGAAGCTGCAGCAGGGCTTGAGAATGAACCAGTTCCATCAAAGTTCTCCTACTGCAACAGCAACACCTGAGCACAACATCTCCTCAGCACCGGGACCAATGGTTCAATCTCACCCTTGCCAGTCAAAGGCAAAGAAGATAGGACTTACATCTGCAATTAAAGTGGGAAAAATTCTACTTTAATATCTATTAATTCCAGAGCAACAAAGCTGAGAAGAGACTGATTAAAACAAGAGATTCATGGAAGGATTAATCTGAAGTTAATTTTTTATTCTCATGTTGTCTTTCTGGCTGCTCAAGAAAAAGCTAATATCATGCTAATGTTCCTTTTCATAGACACCGCATGAAGCTTGCCTGTTCGCATCATGCAGTGTCTGAACAAGAACCTGGCCCAGGTCATATGTTCTGTGTCTCCATCTGTGCGGGTGGGTCAAAATGATCTGTGAAAAGAGCTCTCCCATCGCTCCTCATATTCAGCTAAATTGTTGAGAATCTGAAGTGCCAGGAATTTGAACTGAACTTGGCTTTCCTTTTGATTAAAAAATCCAGACAAATGCACAACCAAAAGCCTTAGCCTCTTTTCTCAGGCAAAAAGGAGGGTGAGCTGGAGCAGTAAGTGGGAAGGCCTTTGCCCTCTGCAGGAACGGAATGGTGGGATGGCACTGGAGCAGACTGGTGGGATGGCACTGGAGCAGATGGAGTGGTAGCTGCCTCTCATGCCAGGAGTGAAACTTAGCAGACAGAAGTCCCCAAAAACAGCTAATCTAGCCCAAAACAGAGATCCCTGACTGTGCTGTGTCCAGTGCGTGGGCCTTTGTGAGACACTTTCTCTCGTGTTCTTCTCTTCAACAATTTGCCACCCCAGACGATTGCCAAGGCAGTGCTGCTCACTGGATAGCATTAGTGGAGGTGTGTTTCCTCGCAGTTTCTGAAACAGTCTGGTTTTCTACTTCTCTCCCCCTTTACGTTTCCTGTTGGCACTGCATCCTAAACTCCTAACCTCTTACACGCATGCACATTTCTTTTTCACTTGCTGGGAGGTGCTGCACAATGAGATCCATGTAGTGAGAGTTCAGTTGCTATATGTTGGAGCACCACATATGCTAGCCAGTTTTCTCACCCACACCCCTCTCCGTGGGATTTCTCAGCACACTTGCTTCCCAGCTCCTGCTCTCAACATGTGGCGCAAAGTGTAGTGGAATATCCGGATTTGAGGCCCTGCAGTGTACAGGAAGACTCTTCCTGACTTGTATTAATATTGCTGCCAGTGAAATCTGTGGCATTTTGATTGCTTTGGAGCTCCGGTGCCGAAATATGTTTCTTTCTGCCTACCCATATGACTCTCCTTTCAGCTTTTTGTCTTCACATGAAAGAGGGGGCAAAAAAATTCTTTTGATGTTTTTGAGAATATTGCGAGATAGTCTGAAGAAAACACCATTTCATTTGCAGGCTCTTGTTCATACAGGCTTTCATGACTTCCAGGATTGACTATTTTAATTTGTTCCTGGTGGTGTTCCAGATTGTTTGCTAAACTGGCTGCAGATGGTTTTGAATGTTGCTGCTGCCAGAATTGTTACTAGGACTTGATCTACAGATCATATTTCTCCAGTCTCATGTTTCCTCTACCCTGGTGCCTGTTAAGCAGCATATGGCTTTAAAATTCTTTTACTGACTTATAAAGCTTGCAGTGGCCCTGATTGTCGTTACCTTCCTGACCTTTTAACTCTTTAGGCTTTGGCTTAGGCTCATGGCTTATCTGGTGTGATGTTCACTGACAGTTCAGAGCCAGTATCCAGAAACTGATGTAGAGTACAGCTTTGGTATTTGCTCCTTGTCATGCTTTTCTGTAAACTCAGTGAAAAGAGTAGGTTGCCTTTTTGCTTTTGTTGCCTAGTATTCAAACGGTTATCCCAAGCTTTACACCAAGCTTTTCTACGTAGATTTACACACAGACACAGGCACACACAAAGTCAACATTTAAATGGCACACTTCTTTAAAATTAAAAAATGCAAACAAAAGCAGTTTGATTCCCAGATGATGTACAAGAGAACTGATCTAATAAATTCTGGAGAGTCACTTCCTAGCTACACCAGGTGAAGAAGAAGAGGTCCTTATATGTGCATGGTGTGAAAAAAATGGAAACACCACCTTCTTTCACCTGTGTTCCCTTCAAATACTCTGATTATAGAAAGCTCAGGAGTGTCACTCTTAGCTTTCTATCAACATTGTGTCACCTCTGCTGAAAAGCAGGTATGCAAAACAGTATCTTACCTGGATATATTCCATCACACAGTATTTGGTGGGTCTAGCCCTCACTAGCTAGACAGTGCCGCTGGTTTTCATTCCTGTCAAATGCAGAACAAAGGGCAACAGAAGGGAACTGGGTTATTTTCACCTGTAAGTGGCTGTGCTTATAGGGCTTTTCTTAACAATAGTACAGCACAAATGTATAGAGAGTGAAATTTTGTATTTACTGAAATCTATGGGAATTTTGTTGATTTCTTTGTTACAGTCAAGGCTTTAAGGAGTGAGGTTTAATAGCAGCTTGGATTGCTAAGGTGGGCAACTCAATGGAAAGAGTTCTTGCTGTTTGTGACCTAAGTCAGGATTGCTCTGGGGGCCACTGAGATGTAATCAGAGGGTGTCACAGCTTCAGAGTCCCTTTCCAGAGAAGAGCCAATCTGCAAACTTAATTGCTGGCATTTAGATTCAAGGATTAGTTCAGGGTACATTCCTGTCCTTATGCTAGCCTTGAGCCCCACTGCAGCACTGGGATTTTTGTCTCTATCTGGAAAGAATTCCAAGGAATTCTGCTCCCACCTCAATCTGCAAAACCAGACCAGCAGCCCCAAAGCATCCACTCCTCTGCCTTCACTGTCTGCAATTCAGCTATTTCTGAGAAGATACATAAGAATTTCTTTCTTCTGAGTAGCTCTGATGTGACCGATCTCTTTTACTTCTTATTCTTCTCAGCCTGATTCTCTTGGTGATCTCCTGTATCTTTTGTACTTATTCCTTGTTATTCTGCTTTTCTACAAGCTCCCTTCTGTTTTATTTTCCTTAGGGGAAACCATCCCCACCTTTTTGCTTCTCTTGCTTCTTCCAGAGTTGATCATATATAGATATGATATACATATTACATTATCCTGTAGACATTGTTTGAAAATGGAAAAAAATAAACCAGGAAAAAAAAGGAGACAAAAGGAGAAAAAAGGAAAAAATGGAAAAGATTGAAAACTTCTCTCCACTGTCCTTTAATCTGAATTCATTCTGGCTGTTGCATTCTGACTGTTTTGCTTTTGTATTATTCTGTCAAAAAATGGGTAGAAGAGGGAAGAAAGAATGGAGACATCAACACTTCTTCATAAAATACTTCTCTCAAGAGCATTATATATTTTATGGAGAAATCACTTTCAGATTACTTTTTAGAGCATAGAATATATTAAGTTTATTCCTGTATGGTAAATTCATCAAGGGAGAATGGTAGTACTCTATAAAAAGTTAGAATGCCCTAGTAGAGTTTACAAAGTATGTGGAAAGGAACTGTAGATACAAGGCAGAGTACATAAGACATAGGACATGGAAACTCATTACAGCTCATGACAATTGACTGCAGTGATGTTGAAGCCAGAAGACTTATGAAGTCCCCAGGCACACAAACAGGTCAGTGATAAGTAGAAACTAGAAGTTAGTTTCCTCCTGTGTGTACGCTGTAAGACTAATAAGAGAACATGGCACATGGATCTATGGTCAGGATTTTAAACAAGATGCTGAGCAACTGAAAAGAAAAAGAAAAAAAGAGTAAAGGCAAATGAGGATAAAGAGTAAACAAATTTATCTCAGAGCTAGAGAAGTTATTTTACCTTCACAAACTTGAAACTCAATGTGTTTATTCAAGTGAAAAGATGGATGTTGAAGTAATCTTTAATCAAACAAGTATGACCAACAAGAAGAGTTATGGCTGGAAGCTCCAGCCAGACGAAATCAAAAGAAAATGTAACATATACTCTGAGCAGTAAGAGCAAGTAATCACTTGTCATGGTTTAACTCAAGATGGCAACTAAGCACCATGCGGCTGCTTGCTCACTTCTTTGCATTAGGATGGGGGAGAGAATTGGAAGAGTAAAGTGAGAAAACTCATGGGTTGAGATAAAGACAGTTTAATAAGTAAAGCAAAAGCCACACACACAAGCAAAGCAAAACAAGGAATTCATCCACTGCTTCCCATGGGCAGGCAGGTGTTCAGCTGTCTCCAGAAAAGTTGGACTCCATCACACATAATGGTTACTTGGGAAGAAAAACGCCATCACTCCAAACATCCCTCCTTTCCTCCTTCTTCCCACCTGTTGTATATGCTGAGCATGATGTCATACAGTATGGAATAACCCTGTGGTCAGCTGGGGTCAGCTGTCCCAGCTGTGCCCCTTCACAACTCCTTGTCAACCCATAGCCCACTTGCTGGTGGGGTGGTGTGAGAAGCAGAAAAGGCCTTGACGCTGTGCAAACCCTGCTCAGCAGTAATTAAAACATCCCTGTGTTATCAACACTGTTTCCAGTACAATCCAAAACACAACCCCATACTATCTGCTATGAAGAAAATTAACTCTATCCCAGCCAAAACCAGCACACCCCAAACAGCAGTAGTATTTCCTAAACAAGTCTGAATGCTTTTCTGGAAGACTCGTGTTTACCCAACACAAGGTTTACTTTAGTCACATATATTACTGTGTTCACGCATTATGTGAAGTCTGGATAAAATGTTATATTTTAGAATGTGGAGGGGAAAAGACTGAAGAGATGTTGGTTCATCCTGACCTTAAGCTTTAGCAACTTGGGAGATGACTGACTGGGTCAGGCCAGGTTTTTGTCATCCCTTGCTTCACACATAAAGATGTAACAGCAACCCTGAGGGATTATTTTTCTTTGCTTTTAAAAGTGGAAAACAGTAAATACAATTTTTTTTTAACATAGCTAGTTAAGAAGTATTTCAACAGATCCTTTCAGTTATTCTGGCTAAAGTTAAATGCCTTAACATTTAAAACCAAAAATGTTTAATTTTGCATTGGTGACTTGAACATTTTAGTTCAGGAGTCAGAGGGACTCTGATTATTCATGAGAACTGTAGTTGAAATGCAACATTCCCGTTTTTCCCCTGTGATTTGGGGTCTCCAGCTGAACTGGATCTTGTCTGATGTTTCAGCTTCAGGAATGTCTATGGCATAGTGCAGTCAAGGAAGCTTTTGCGAAAAGAACTGAAGCATGCATCGCCTGAACTAAACTCCCGTGAGGCATTGCTATGACTTTTGTGACCGTGAGGTAAAGTCTAACTGATCTGGTCTGAAGTGTTTCAACTAACCAAAATGTTTCCCTTGGAGTCAGTGTTGCCTGGTGAAGATCCAGAAAGTTCAAGGACTATTATTAATATTTCCTCATGGTAAAGTTCAGTTTTGCAGAAAATGAGAAAGCATTCATGGAAATTTCCTGACTAGTTTTATTTAAGAACTAGAGAACCAGCTCTTAATTGAAAGGGGGACTGTGCCAAATAGTAACACCTCCAGGGACAGCAAAACTGATTAAATACGTGTCTAATGTTCTGGTTCTAATCCAAGGGAAACTGCATCAGAGCTATACATGTTGTTTTAAGTTTTTTCATTTTTATGAAAAAAACGTATAAGTAAAAAAGCATGTTCTTTATGCTGGGGTCCCATTCCCTTGGGTTACTCTCATCATGCTCACGCCACACAAGTGCTGCTCTTTTCTGTGAGTGGGCAGATGCGTAGCATGAGGGCTGAGCAGCAGCGTGAGGGCTGGAAGCAACAATGGAGAAAACACTGAAGTGGTCCTTGTGTGTGCCTGACTGACTGCTAGGTCGTGAGCTGTGGTGATGCAGAAACCTGAGCTCTCTGACACAGGCACGGTTATTTTTTCCATTGACTTCCCATGCGCTGCTCACTTTTACCCTCTTGCAGTGTTGGCTGTGGTAGTGAAACATTCAGGCCATGCCGAGGCCACAAAAAGACAATTGTCTTCAGTGACTTGTCCCTTCCTGAAGCTACAGCTGTTGTGAACAGCCCCACTTGATGACTAAAATGGATCGTGTGGGATACTAAAAATGGCAATGTTTTGCTGCTGAAAAATCCAGATTTTCTCAGAATCACAGATTGGCTGATGCTGGAAGGGACCTCTGGAGGTCGCTTGGTGCAACCCCTCTGCTCAAGCAGGGCCACACAGAGCCAGATTTCCAGGACCGTGTGCAGGCGACTTTTTAGCTATCTCCAAGAACGAAGACTTCACAACCTTTCTGGGCAACCTGTGCCAGTGCTTGTTCACCCTCACAGTGAAGAATTGTTTCCAGATGTTCAGAGGGAAACACATTCTGTGTTTGCGCTTGTGCCCGTTGCCTCTTGTCCTGTCACTGCGCACCACTGGAAAGAGCCTGGCTCTCTCTTCTTCGCACTCTCAGGTATTTGGACACTTTCATAAGGTCTTCCTGGGTGTTCTCTTCTCCAGACTAAACTGTCCCAGTTCTTTCAGACTTTCCTCATAGAAGAGGTGCTCCAGTGCCTTGATCATTTTCGTGGCCCACCATTGGATCTCTCCCATTATGTCTATGCCTCTCCCCTACTGGGGAGCCCAGAACTGAATGCAGGACTCCAGACGTGGCCTGACCAGTGCTAAGTTGAGAGGAAGGATCACCTGCCTTGATCTGCTGCCACTGGTTTCCTAATACAGCCCAGGATACCATTAGCCCTCTTTCCAGCAAGGGCACATTGTTGGCTCCCAGTACCCCTACATCCTTTTCTGCCAAGCTGCTTTCCATGTGGGTGGCTTCCAGCATACACTAGTGCATGGGGTTGCCTCTCCCTGAGTACAGGACTTTGCACTTGCCCTTGTTGAACTTCGTAAGTTTGAAATACATGAGGATGACTTCATGAGAACTTCCTTATTAAACTGGGTGTTACCAGATTATAATCTTTGCTGGACAGACAAAAATTACCTTAAAATAGAACAGATATTTTAAAAAAAATAATTCTGATCTTCCGTCAACACTTACTGCTTACATATCCACCAACAGCACTATCAGAATCACTAAAATATCTTACCTCCTGCTGTACGTGATCCACTTTTTCCAGAGAATGTGCATACCATTGATCAATATACTCTAACAGTGATGAAAATCTAAAAATATGGAGCTACTGAGACTACTCTTAACACTGAAATAACATTACCAAAGCTTACAAATCTCTGCTGACAAAAGGAGAAAGCAAACATCTTCTTTTTTATCCCTTGACTTACTACCATTGCTGCACATGCTGAGAGACACAATGTACCGTCTCTGAAAGCAAATCCACATCTCTGTAGTACAGACCTTTAACTTACTGACAGTGATCAGATGGTCTACTGAAATACAACCAGGTGACTTAAAGAGATACAAATCAGAGTCAGGATTGCCTTAGTAGCTTTAGTTTCTCAATGCTTTAAAATTTGTAAGGTGGGTTATAGCAATGTTATTGTAATAACTGTAATATCAGCTGTCTTAGCACTCGATAAACTACATCAAACTGCATGATTTTTCTTGAAATATATTGCATATTTGTACGTGTGTGTGCATATGCAGTTTTTTAAAATTAAATTTGTAAAATGGCCAGCTGACATAAATCTAGGTACAGCGCCACACTCTTCACTGGTACTTATTTCCCGGAAAGGCTTATGGATAATTGTAACTCTGGCAAATATATTTCCTTAGGTGACTCTAAGGCTGAAAGTCATCTTCTTTATAATGTTAAATGTTAAACACATTTCAAGAAAAAATTGTCTCATCTAAAATTCACGTGTATTGTGAGTTGCAGGCAAAGGTTAAATCTGAACCACTTTATAGCACAGAACTGCAGAGCTGAAGTCACGTTAAAACCACAATTCCATTCTGTAGACAACATCCTTAGAAAAAGCAGAAATTCTGAGAAAAACTCATCCATCCATAAAAAGCAGGTTCTTCTCATCAGTGAGCACAAAACCAGAGAAGCAGAAAGCACTGGCAAAGCATTAGTTTACTTTTATCACTAATTCATGGATGCCTATTGGAGGGCACTTTGTGACAGCATGCAAAAAATGCTCAGTGTTTATATCAAGTGGTCCAGTGAAATGGTCAAAGACAAGCCAAATAATTTACAAGAGGTTTTCAGTGTGGCAAAGGGTTTCAGAGCAGCTTTGCCAATACACAGCTAAGCTCTGTCGGAGACTCTGAGTGGAACTGATTCTCAGCGTCTGATCCTGGTCTCCACATGCAACAGTAGTGACCATGTCTGTCTGCATAAAAGCATTAAGTTTCTGGCTGCTGCCGTCTCTCAAATGATCAAGAACACGGAGTTGGAAACCCCCCTGGGAATGCCAAATACATTCTCTAGCAATTAGATGCATTATCTCCTTTCCTGAAGTCATCTTTAAAATATGGTATAAAGCTGATAAATCCTCAAGTCACTATAAATGAGAAATAAGAAAAGGAAATAAACGTCTTGAATGGCAACATCAGAAGAAAGGAAAACATAACTATTCAGTGTGATGCGGACAGGTAGGACTCCTCTGATCTGCAATGCCGAAGTCGTGCCTCAGGGAGGAAGTGGAAGAGCTGCAGTGATTGGCATTTGTTTCCAGATCTACTCCTGGATTAGTTTAGGACTGCCGTATCTGTGACAAGGGTTTCCTGGCCAGAAATATGTGTGCAGGCACCACCCAGATGGCCTACACATGGACTAGAAGTGCATCCCAACCTCAGCATGTCTGACGTACTGTGCATGTGCTATGCAGCTGTGCACGCAGCGTCAGTCAGACGGATCCAGTGCACATGGCATTTACACTGTTATCTGTACAGTCTACAAACTACCAGGGTGTCAGGCGTACAGCACATGTACACAGTATAGGATTTCTGGTTGCTTTTGGACTTCCTACATCCTAAGATTCAGCACGAGGGTAAAAAAAAGGACATGCCTGGGACAATCCAGACAAACAGGGAACGTTCTTTCTTACATATGATTTACCTAAAGAGTGATTTTGTAGAAGTTGGAAGATACCTGATGTGTATTTATGGACTGTGACACAGCCAACATGAGCAAAACCAATGCTTTGTTCATCCAGTGAAGGAAAGTGTTTAATACATGACTCCTGGACCAAGCTGAGAATGAAATCATATCAAAGCAAAAATGCACTGTTCAGGCAATGCAACATAGCTCCCAGATGCATAAACCTTTGGAGTAAAATAAAACCACATGATCCCTGTTCATAAAAGCAGCCTTTGGTGGCATTTGCTCTGCCTTTGACTTGCAAACATTCAAGTGTGAAACTTCTGTTCTTGAGGATATCTGCAGGACTGTGAATACTCCTACATGTACACCAATGGTATTAAAAAGTATATATGTGTGCAAACTGCTGTGTAAATACGCATCTACTGTAGCGACTATCTTGAATGCTTCTCTTCATTTTGGGAGTCGGTAAGCAAGAGGTATAAGGCTTTGATGAGTAGATGCAGGGCTGGAAAAACAGAGCAGATAACCAATTCATATAAACCACTATTATGCAGAATTATTTGAAGAAGAGTGTGAAAATCAATTCTGGACTTTGGTAAAGTACTCTCTAGGAAAGGGAATATCATGGAGATGATACATTGCTCGTAGTGATAGGTGTGTAGTTTTCAGCTGTGTGTAAGTTAAAATTTTATTGTGCACAGGCAGAGATCCTTGAAAGATTTATAGAAAGGAAATTCACAATAAAAATGCAGTGAGCATTTTTGCCAATAGCAGAACCTCTTGCAGTATGCTTCTTTCCCTTGTCATTTCAATTCCAGACCCAAATGTTATTCACTGACACGCAAACTAACAATGACATTTTAAAGCTTGCACAGCGCACGTGCATCCAGCTCCCCTAGGAAAAGTCAGGAAAACACCTGACGCCTGCTGGGAATTTCGCTGTGGGTGCCAGACAGCTGCTGCCCATCAGTGTTTCCAGGTGTGCTTGTTCGGCTGGGAGGTCGCTCCAGCTGCAACCACAGTCATAGCAGGGACGCAGGCAGGCTGGAGAGGCAAAGGACATGCTCAGATTTTGCTGCTTGGGCTGCCTTGGTTTTGCCCTGATTTAGAGCACCTGGCGTGTTGCAGGATGCAGATGTTTGCTCTGTTGCCCAAGAACCAGCACTTCATTCCCTTTACAATGAGCACTGTGACCTGGGGGAGTTATTAAATCTCTGGTTCAAAAGAGTCTAGTTTTCCTCTGTTTTTGTTTCTCAGCTGACAGTCTAAAGTTCAGAAATAGATTAGTGGAAAGAGTATGTGGAAATTAAAAACTTAATTTTCAAACTCCACTGAGTCAAATATAATTGACAATTTGAATTATAGCCTGCGTCGTTCTTCGTTTCATTTTTCTTTGGGGAAATCCCTAGTCATAGTTCTGCTTTGTCCTTTACTGTGATTTTACAAGCCTATATTTAAAATTATTCTGAAGCAACTTCTAGAGTCTGAAGCAATTTTAGGACTACTGCAGTGTTGTTGTGAGACCAGGCAATATTCAAAAATGAAGAGATTATAGCTTACTCAGGAGAATAGGTACCTTTTTTAAGACCATCAATTTAATTAAAAAATACAGGCACTATATTAACAGCAAGCTTATGGATCACCATATGCCAGTCAAACATAATGAAATTAATGCAAATGTTAGATGGCATATTCTTTTGTCTCTGAAATTAACAATTCCAGTGAGCACTCTCCATGTCAGGGGTAGAGAGGATTTACTTATTTATTTGGGTTTATATTAAAAAAAATGCCCATCCAAGTATGTACCTTTTGAATGATAAGAAATGTTATAAATAATCCATCGGCAACAATGTTTTCTTTATAGTTTATGGTTTGGCATTTGCACCTCCATCGTGTTTTCATCCTGCACAGCATTAACATCAAGTCAAGATGCCCCCTTTTCTATAAACATGTTTTTGCCTTTGGAGTTTATCTGCATTGATGGGGGGGAAAAAAATCATGAAATTGAAGCCCTGGAGAAAATGACTTATGTTCAAGAAACACATTTCAACCTTTCTGTGTGAACAGGTTTGTTTTCTTTTCCAACTTCACTCTTCATCGTTGTCACCCATCCACTTGGCCACTTGTATTAGGGAAGTGAGGGGACAGGAGAATGTTTGCTCTTTGTATTGCTCCTACCATCAAACGCTGCAGCAGAACCTGGAGAGCCATGATGCAACAGATCCCATGACTATGTGTCTGTGGGAAATTTAATAAAAGTAAACTAAATTAAAGGGACAATCTCACAATTGAAGAATACGCAAATAGCACAACACATATTGAGAAAAAAATCCAGAGTGCAAATCTGATACGAGGAAAACTGCAGACATAATATTTCCGATTTATACAGCTGAAAAAAGGGTCTTAAGACAAGTTCTTAAGGATGACACCAGTTTATGACATTAAATTTATGCCAAGGGGAAGGAATTCTGCAGTTCTTTTCTCCTATAGAAATATGATTTTGATTCTATTGCAAGGTTTTTGTGGAGTTCTGTTGGCATAATTTTTGCTACATTATCTTAAATGGTTACAAGTCTGCCTGAAGATACTATTTCTATCAGTACAGGATCATCAGAAGTTCCATAATGATGAAAGTAATACAGTTTAAAAGGATCTTATGTGAGGAAATTACCTTTTAAATCGATATATCAGATTTTTTTTTTTTTAATGAATATGACCATTCCTACTCAGTTATTACAATTGCTAGTGCTCTCATCTTATCCTAGAGATGTCATCATATTCTGATTAAGGTCTATTCCTACAAATACATTCTGGTAACAATGGCAATCAAAGTATTTCTTACTATGGTAAGTCCTAAAGGTGTTTATGAAAAAAAGGGCTAAATTCTAGGCCTGGTGTGACTTTGTTTTTCAAAAATCACTTGTCACATCCATTTTAAGATTATTATTATTATTATCTAAATTATTTTATATTTTCGTTATTATCTATTTTAAAATAGACTTATTCTATTTTGATTAGCATGAAACTAAAAATAAAATGTTAAATTTAGTAAATATCTGCAATATCTTGTAATCCTACATATACAGAAAGCTTATTGCGTTTGTAAAGTACTGTTTGGGACTACCTAATAAATAATTTTTTTCATAGCAAAAATTTGGATTGTTCTTGTTATTTAGAAAATGAGAAATTACATCCAAGAAAGGGTAATGATAAAATATACACTTTTCCTACAGTTGAACCACAGGATGTCACTGTTTCTCTTTGACAAGAAACGAGCCTCAGATGTAAAAGTAGATCAGATTCTTTTTAAAATGACAGAAATGACATAAAAAGCACAGAAATTAAGTCAGACGTTTCCTTTTGTATGTGTGAGTCAACCTAGGCAATGTGTTGCCTATGTAGAATAACAATTTAATATTCAATTCAGTTTCATAATGTACCAAGATTGATATATTTTTGGTACATCCCTCCAGACAGAACTGACACATATCAATATGTCCCATATTGCATAAAGAGTCAGGCAGAGCTGAATAGAGTTCAAGAGAAAGTTAATGTAAGACATTAAAACTTCTTGTAACCTTCTCTATTTAGCACTGAATTTCTAAAATTTAGCACTCTTCACTATCACAAAGCTGGATCTTGACAAACACATGCTACTTTGTGAGATTTAATAAGATCCCTCTACAAGATCCTTGTTTGCCTTCGTACCTAAGGTTGCCCCACCCTAGATGCCCAGTGAGATGCTGGAAACTAACTTAGAGAGGCTTTAAGACGTCGGTATGCTTCAGTCAGTATTTTTCAGGAGTCTCCAAGGGCATTGTAGAATAAAGTCTTTTTCACATGGTCATCTTGATGCTTCCTTTTACACATGGAATTCTTCCCTCATTGCAGTACATGAAGGAACTTCCTCACTCTTTTCAGATCTCCTTTCCAAGTGCCTTGTCCACAACTGCAGTAATATCAATCTGCCACTTCAAACAAACCAAAATGTTGTTTGTTTATTTACTGTCAGCTGTTGATTCCACTTTTAGATTTCTTGGGGTTTCTTGGGCAGCGGTCTTGTTCTTTCTGAATTTCTTCTCTGGCCTGAGCATACTGCTTACACATGATAAATAATGAAAGTATTGCACTAGTGTCATGGATTTTTCTCATACTGTAAGGTCTAGTGGCACAGGTTTTAAGAAATATTGTGTGTGAGAGACTGCTGCTCCCTGAATTTTGTGGAATGTCTTGTGTAAAATGGAGGCTTTGTGGCACACTTTACTCACCTTTCTGATTTCTATCCTATTTTCCCTCATAGATTCAGTAAAAGAGATTCTTCTATTTTCATTCCTTTTGTGGGATGACATGTGAAATATGTGGAAAACGTGTAGGAAGATTTTTCACAATCGCCAATTTCATCCCTGCAACCCGCTGAGATCTTGAACTGAATCACACCCCATCTTCTACATGTCTGAAATAATTCCCATGATATTCTTTAAAATTGCCTCCACGAGTCAGTGAGAGGTGGGTGCAGTGACATGAAACAGAAGAGAGTGCAGTACCTCAAGAAATCTTTTTTTTAAGTCAAGGACTATGTCATCTGGCACTCCTCTCTGAAATCTAGAATTTTTTATCACTGAGGAGCTCCTAAAAATAATTATGCTTTTAATCTTAATTATAAACAATTTAGAGTACTTTGCATGAATCAGTCTCACTAGTTCTCCTCCAAGAAAGAGAGGAGTTAGCAGTTTAGGGTGAGGGATTGTGTGGTGGTTAGCGAGACACATGGTGTGCAGCATAAGGACCGTACTGGATGCAACTGAAGGCAGTAGCAAAATTCCTACCCACATCAGCAGATCTGACCTGGCCCATAAACACTTTCTTGATTTGACAAACCATATTATAAATGACTTTCCATTTTATAAATGCACTTCAAAGAGGAATTATGAACGCCATTGAGCTCTCCCATACCAATGGCATCCTTGTTGCCATAGGAACACACGTACTTGAAAGGTGAGGCAAATATATGGAGATTAAGGAGGGCTTGTAGGACAGGTACGCAAACCAAATATGTGACGACAAGCTGTTCCTACAAAAAATTTCACTGTTCTGGGGAATATTTAGCTGAATTAGGCAGAGGCATCCATAAGCTAGAAGATAGGGTTGTGGTATTTTGTCTGTTAATATGCGTTATCTGGATGACACATTTGTTTCTTGAGTCAGTCAGTTTCTACAAACTGCAATGAAAACTGCCTCCAAACATTAAATCTGTGCTCCCATTGCCTTCAAACATTAAATCTGTGCTCCCACTGCGTCAGCTGGTGCTGCTGTCACAGGGTAACTGGGGGTCTGACAGCCGTGTGGACGGGCACATCTTCAACATTCTCAGCCAGGCAACGACATGAAGCAGCAGAAAGGCAGGTGCAGCAGCATGGATACCTGCACGGGCCACCTGCACAGGCCACCAGCTAAGCGGTTGTCTTGTATGACAAAATGTAACTCATGGTCTTTACTGCAAGGTTACTGAGGCTGGTCAAAACATGGCACCTTTGCTGCAGTCATACCTTTGGGTACAGTGGTAGGTTGCTCTGTGGCAGCGTTTTTGTTGGAGCTTCTCTCTACAATGTACTCATCTGCACAATGTACTGTACGATGTACTGTACAATGGATGCTCATGCACTGCTGGCAGAATATCCAAACAAACACACCAAGAACCCTAATTCACACCAGACAGTGGAGTTATGGCAGTAATAATTTTTGCCTTTTCCAGAGTATGTGTCAAATTGTACTTTTGCTCTGAATGAAAGAGAATTTTCCTCCGAATAAAAGATAGAGGAGATCTTATTATGTAAAAGACAGGACACTGTAGGAAGAGCAAGGCGGTTACAAAGCTCTCTGGTGTCTCCTTTTCAGTTGTATTGATTTTTTTTTCTGATTTCTATTTCATTTTAAATGAATAAAAATAATTTGTAGGCCTTAGGACCCTCAGGGATACTGAAGCCTGCAGCAAATTTAAGCATACTTACCACTTCAAAGTGAACTGGGCTTTCTCTTACAGCAGGTTAGTTAGCATTTCAGGGGGAAAAATTCCAGGGTATTTCTCACCAGAGATGAGTGTGAAGGAAATGTACTTGACTTCCAGCAGAAATAAGGTGGTTTTGAAATGTTACCTTTTTATATAGGGCTGCTCTCTTTAATAACCTCTCATTCCTCTGTTGTCCAGACAGTCACAGCTTCAGTCAATACTGAACTGTAACATTCAAAATCTCTCAAATTTGGGCAGTTGGACACTGGGGGCTTTCAGATCTGACGAGTTCTCGTTTTGGTAATCGTAGGCATTTGTGGAAAACTGTTCTGATTTGAAGGAACAATTATTATAGGGTTTTTTTATGTGTTATGGCTGCACTAGCAGATCCCAGCAGAGATCTGTGCCCAGCTGTGCCACGTATCTGTCTGTGGGGTCAGATGATAGTAGATGTGAGGTCTTCATAAGTAAGAGAGTATCTGAAGCCATGTTCTTAGTGCTTTCTGCATCATTTATGTATTGTTTTGGTGTTGGAGCAAATTAAGAGCTTGGATAGAAAACCCTAAATTTAACTCATAGTGTAGCTGAGAGTGATGACTGGAAAAAAAGGTTTCATGGGGTTTTAAGTGGCAGAAATTGGAGGGCCAACCCCTGTTTTGTGCAGCTGGAGCAGTGGTATCAGTCCATGGAGGCCACAGGTGCTTGATTGCTGGCTCCTTGGGGAGTTCTGCCAGAACTTAAGAGACAGAAAATCTATTTGGCACTGACAGCATGTCTGCCATTCCCACTGTCAGATGCTTAGTAACCTGGGTACTTCAGGCACCTCCAGGATAAAGCAGCAAGTGAGGGGAGTAAGTCTAAAGGAGCAGTGGCAGGTGCCAAGTCTGACTATAACTATGACTCTGCCTATAACTGAAAATTTCACAAAATTTTTTTCCTAGCTCTTTTTTTTCCAATATCAAGAGTATGCTGGATTGGTAAGTGGTGCCTTAAAAAAACAAAACCACAAACAACAACAATAACAACTCATTGCTGTTTCGATCTGTCTGAATAGCTGAACAATGCCATTTCTATTGTGCTGAACGGGATCAGTTCTAAACTAGGGACAATTAGCAATCAGAACATGGTGAAGACCTTGGTTCACTTCAAAACCCACAGTGAAGCCACATCGAATTTCTCATATTTCTCTCCACTCAGAAGTACACAGGCTACAGTTATGAAGATCAGAACTTCACAGGCTTCCTGAAATAAACAGAGTGTAGAAGAGAAGGGGAGAAAATGGGTGGCTGGAGACTAATGTCCTTCTTGCTTAAGCTAGCAGGTCTCATTATGATTTTGCATAATTTTCAGCTAACTCTGAACAAAGTCCTGCACTCAGTGATATTGTGCTCATTTATTTTATGGGCTAGACCTCTAAGGGCTCATAAAACAGGGACTGGATAATGCTTATTCTTAGATTTATTATATTTCATTTTCTAGTATAAATGTACAAAAAATACATCTAGTACTCCAGGCTTCTTTGTCATAAATCTAAAATAAAATCAATCTAAAACACAACTGATTTCAAGCATCAGCAAAACATATCTTTCATTCATCCTACCAAGGCCTTCCCTGCAACAATCCCCAAATCTTTAAAGGCAAAAACTGCACTGGGAAGACCATTAACACCTCACCCACCATTTCCTTTTTTTGACCAAGTGGAGGAAACAAGTTCAAAGGAGAAGGCTTCCCACAGACAACAAATTATTCTGTGCTGAATGGAAGCACTGGAGTCAGATTTTCTACTAATCTGTGTCTTGAGACTCACTTTGGTTTCTGAGAAGGTGCTATTTTGATTGACCTTTGGGGAAAAATTGTTTCTTGTCAATTCCTGTCCCCCTCTCTTTTTCTTCCTGTGTAGCAAGAGAATAATGAAATCTCTCTACAGAGCAGAGTCTTTGGTTGCTTGCACGTGTCTTGTAGGGTCTCACTCTCCTTAACTGCTCATATTCTTTAGAGGTGTCCATTACCTTTGAAACCTCTGCATCTGTGTCAAATTTGATTGAATCCGATCCAGAAGGGTGAAAAACCTTTGCATCTGTGTGGGAAGCTGGACTTGCAAAACACCTGGAGACTCTAATGCAGGAACCGTGGTTCTTTGATAATCTCCTTTTATAAGTGACAAGGGCTGACCAGTCTCTGCTGACCATACCTATGACAGAATCCCACAACAGTGGGATCCCTGTACAACAAACATGGAATGGCTGTGTCGTGGCTTGGTTGAGCTATCCTGATACAAAATGAGAGGTAAGTTGCAAGTAGGATCATTTTACACAGGAAGCCAAGTTTGCTGTCACTCACATCCACTCCTTTTGCCCTGTTGCGGCACCAAATCTGATTTCAAAGGTAGATCTGTCAGGGATCCCATCACCACCGCTTCGCTGGACTGAATGGTTTCCTTTCCCGTGAGGCAAACCACTGAGTGACTGTGCAACATCCCTCCTTGTCACATACAGATGTTGCCTTCCCTTTACAACTGTCTCAAGATCACCTTTTTGAAAAAAAACTACCGACTTCCCAAACAGCCAAGCAGAAGTCTTCTTTCCACTTTCCAACCTCCCCTGCCCAAATGTCTGTCTTAGGAATCTAACAGCAAGGTTGGTCCAGAGACAGGTACCACCATCTGGCTTACCTCATGGGGTAGCACCAGCTTACAACTGGTGGTTAGAATTTGACATCTTGTGAGATCCAGTGGTTTACTTTTGTGTGGCAAACAGGAAAAAAATGAAAAAGTGGCAAATGGGCAAACAGGAGGAGGTGAAGTTCAGAGGGATCACCTCAGGGCTGAGCATAGCAATCCCCTGCTCTTAAAACTGCATCCAGCCCAGAGTGACTTGTTTTGAAGCGCTTAAAAATGCAACCGAGTGGAAACTGCTGAACAGAACATGCTATAAAGAGTGTGAGTGTTTCACTGAAGTGAGAGACATCTTGCACTCTGTTTTGTTTACTGACTAATGCCACAGTCTAAGGGACAGGCATCACATCAAGCAGGTGAGAACAAGAAAATCCAGTGGCAACCCCCACTCACCCCAGCTGTGGTCTCTTGGGTCCAAACTGATAATAAGCTGGCAGAGCTGTTGTAGAAAACAAGGTCTGGAACATTTAAAAACATTTTTGAGTGAATTCTGTTTATGAAACATCACTGAGACCTTTTATATTAATTTTCAGTCCTTTCAATAACTTGTTTTCCAACAGCACTAAATCACCCACCTCTTCTTCAGATCTTAATTAGGCTGTCAATTAGGTAAATCACATCTGCTTGTCCTTTTCACCACACTTGCCCATGTACAGTAGCTCTGGATATTTTAGAGTATATATCCACGTTGGCAAGGAGAGATTGGCATTGCTCCCACTGCTATTGCCACCCACCCTCTGTTCTCGCAAGGGTACACACAGATGCAGCAGGGTTGAGGATCACTTCTGCTTCAAATGAGTTGGTTTTTAACAAGGGAGTTACTCTTGGCTGAAAACCCCTTAGTATACGCAAGTATAAACAAAATCAGCAATAAACGTGATCAGTTTGCATGACTGTGTACTTAGACTAATGATGAAATAGTTGCCTGGGCTTAAACGGCTGCCAACTGCTGTCACTCTGCATATTCCATGTTGTGTACAACTTTTCCATAGCATGGAGGAGCAGGCGCTGTTTCAAAGAGGATGCAGGTGTGGACTCACACCTGGCGTGTTAGGAAGACTTACCTCCTTCACCCCACGGGCCCAGCGTGATGCTGGGAGATGGAGTGTCACGAACAACTCCTTCTGGCTTCTCAATCACACCTTCTGTGCACAGGGTGCTAGGGACATCCCTGCAGAGCAAGCACTCTGTCCTGCCTGCAGCCCTGCTACAACTCGCTCTGGATGCTGTTGGGGGCTCTCAACCTCCTACCTTCCTTGTTTGTGATGGAGCTGAGCCCAGCCAGGGTCCTTCAACAGTTTGGTAGTCTGGATCAGGCTTATGTTGTGTGTCTTAAATTCTTGTTGGTGCAGCCCTGATGGATCTCTCTTACTTGTCAGATGGCTTTCACTTCAGTATCTACAAATTCAGGCTTCTTATGTTACTGGACACAACTGAGGAAAGAACATTTAAGTGCATGGAGGTTGCAAAATACGTCTCTGAGGTTATAGGTCCCGACTCTTCTGAGTTCCTTAGAGAGTCATTGCCACTAAGAAAATGTAAGTATGGAGTGGATGTAAAATACTACAACTCAGAACTTCCCCTTTAGAAAGAAATATACTTTTTGCACTTCCTACACTTGGAAATTACTCATCTAACATGAAAGACAGTGTATAGCTGGTCCTTCATAGTTAATTTGTTTGTGGAACATGATAATATTGTACATATTACTGAAGGCAGTTTTTACAAGTAGTGCTTTAACACCTTAAAACAGTTGCATGAGAGATTTTAAAATTATTCTATGCTTTTCAAAATCAAAAAAATAGATTTCAAATTTTATCCTTCAAAAGTTGAAAAGTTACTATATTAGATTGTATCTAAGACTACTTTGCTGCTATATGCGTGCACTTTGAAGCAGACTACTTATATGAACTTACACATTTTCTGGTTCACCCATCTCATTTGATGAACAGGATCAGATACCCTGGTGTATGGTTGTGATGCTGTAATGAAGGAAGGTGTTGTTAGCTGGAGGATCCTTGCATAATTTGTTAAAGAGTTTGGGAATCTGATTCAGTGGGTTGCAGGCAAAGAAATTATTCTATCATCATTGGTTTAATGAAATGCAAGTTTAGAGGGTTGGATCCTAAATCTACGGCACAGGATTTCTCTGTGATGCTAGACAAATCACATAAAACCTTCCTTTCCTCTGAGGCTCACTAACCTCTCTGCTCCTTGTTTTCAGGAGTCCCAGTGCAAGTTTCTGAAGGCCAGGTTAACAGAGATGCCAAGTGTTCACGAAGGTAGGACTAGTGGATTGGAGCCATGAAAGAACTTGCTATAGCCTAAAAATTGTTGAGTCATACGGAATATCAGGACTTCATCATCTTCAGTGTTCATCCAAAGGAAGGAGGTTGAATTTGTCTGTGATTCAGTTTCTTGAGCGTTAAATGGTTTGTGTGGCAGGAATACCATATAACTGAGATTGGTAACGTCTGCGGAAGAACCAGGAAGAAGAGCCCTGTGAGAATTCAAACTGTATTCAGTATCTAATCTGAATGATGTCTGCTAAAATAGCTAAAACATGCCTGGCTATGTGTGGGATGGGGAATGCTGAAGTTACTTAATGGCATCCTCCAGAGTAAAAACCATGTGGCTGCTTCATTAGAGTGCTAAACCTGCACAGCTGGTCTGCAGAGAGGAACGTCACACCTTCATGGGCAAGACAGACATCCCTGGTGCTCCCCTGGGCAAGATCCACACCCCAAATTCATCTGACACTAGGTTAGGCAACATCTAAGTCACTACCCAGTTTCTCTTTCTGAAGTAAAAAGATGA
Organism: Pampusana beccarii; assembly: GCA_013399365.1. NCBI lineage: Eukaryota > Metazoa > Chordata > Aves > Columbiformes > Columbidae > Pampusana > Pampusana beccarii. The sequence continues at coordinate 1,658,777 of VWYH01009553.1, read as the reverse complement.
CGAACATACAACATATGCTAATCGCATTACCCCATAATCTTCTGGAAAGCAGCAGGAGATACTACAACGAGAGAACGAGCTCCACTGGGTGCTCCAGTACACTAATGGTCCCAGGGCTCATGGTAGCATAATTTTACCAATTAATTCTTCTCTGATTTTCTTCCATGTTTTCTGCCTTACTGATCACCAACATCCCGTCTTCCTACTCTTCTTTGTGATGGAATGTATCACAGGAGCAAAAATCACACACAATGGGCAAGTTACCACCATATGACATCAAAAGTGCTTTTCCTTCCCCTCCTTTTAGCAAAAAAAAGTATTCCCAGGAATCCTTACCTGTCTCATGAGGGGGCTGTGAGGACTCTGTGAGCATCCCCCTCCCAGGGGTCTGGCAGTCAGCTCAGGGCTGGCCCAGATGCAGGGCAGCCTCATGTAGTCCATTCCTTTGCTGAGATGGGGAGATGCCCTCAGACGGCTGGACCTCCTGTCCCAATCTTGTCCTGTCCCTGTCCCCAGGGAGGTGGCTGATGCCCGGGGCTGGGGCTGCCCCAGCTGTCCCTTGTCCATCCCTGCTGCTGGCTGAGGTGGTGGGACAGGAGGGGCTGTGAGGGACCCCCCAGCCTGTACAGTGTCCTGGCAGGGGGAGAGAAAATTTTCATCAAAAATATCTTGTTCATCTTTTATTTTGATTTTTTTTTTAAACTAGATTTCCATTTTAAAATACCAGCAAAAAAATTTTCTGACAGGGCATTACTGATATATGCAACATACAATTGGAGTTAAATGTGAGTGAGAAAATTATTTGCAACACCACTGCCTCAGCCTCATTTTCTGCAACTATATATAAAAAAAAATCAAAACCAAAACCAAAACCAAACAAACAAACAAAAAACCCCAAACAAAATAGTGCACAAAGGTTGACCTCTTCTGATAAAATTAAGTCTTTTTTCTACTCTGAATCAATTCATCGTGCTTCTCTGGCCACAATGGTGTCTGGCTAAGCTCTTATTTGTAGGGCTGGATGCCTTGAGACCATTTATTCTTCTGGTGAGGCCAGTGTTCCCCAACTCAGTGGATTGCAACAAAAGTTCATGATTGTGCAACAAGGACCAGTCAAGCCACAGCCTCTCCAAGTTAAGCCTAGACCACTGCACTTTTCCTGGTGGGGGCTGCAGAGTGCTCCTATCCCCTGGTGCCATTTAACACAGCATTTTTAAGGAAGCACTGATGATTTTAAAGGTTTCCACCTTCTTCCCATCAGCTTCTCATCCTCCTCTCTGCTCCATTGCCCTCACTTGTGCTGATACAATGGACTGTGGGAGTGTGATGCCAAACACATCAGGAGAAGGATTCAGGACAAAACACACACACACAAAATTTCCCTAAAGGACTTTCTAATTTTTAAACTCAAATTCTTCCTGTGGACCCCAAGCTGGGAACAGTGACTTCTGCATAATCAGTGTCACAACCACAGAGATGTTGCCTTCTGTATTGCCATGAAGTAGACTTTGCTATCCTCAGCCATTAATTGCCTTCTTGTGCTCATGTATGCTACAAGCTCCTCCAAGAATTATCACTTCCAGCTAGTATTAAAAAACTCTACAGTAATAATGGGAAAAATCAGGGCTATACACAATATGCACAGAAGTGCTGCAGTCTGTTGTAACACCCTTTCTTCACTAACTAGTTGTATGCCCAAGCTTTTTTCACCCCGTGCCCTAGGGTTCACTGTACTTTCCAAATGAAAGAAGTTACAAGTTGCACAAAACCAAAATGTTTCTCCAGCCCAGCTGCTTGAATTCTCCAGAGGTTTTCTCCTGGCGTTTCTCAGCTGCAGAAGGGAAGACCGCCTCTTCTTTAAATTCCCAGATGAGTCATGGTAAAAACAGTGTGGCACTTGTATTTGTACTAATGCACCTGCAGGATCATCTGTCTCTCAGCTATGAGGCTGCAAATTTCTGCATTTATCTGTGCATAAGTTAAAACACTTCCAAATCTCTGCCAGCATAAAACATGCCTGCAACTCTCCAAGCTCTGCAGAAGCTGTGCAAAAAGACAGGAGAAAGTGTGTGTTCTGAACAGTCCTGAGTGATGGGAAATACATACAGCATTATACAAGTTGTTTAGATTCATGATTAGATTTATATTTAAAATCATCATGTAATTTAAAACTTTTTAGGCCCATCTCAAAAATATTTTTATGCTCACACAATGTTTCTTCCACAATAACAAGTTAATTTCAGTTTCTTTTTCTTTGTTTGCAACTACTTTGTTCTACATATTATTGTTAGTGCTAGTTCTATTTTCATTTCTGATAAAAATATTTACGTATAATTTTTATAACATTTAAAATTAATTTCCAGTTCACTGTGCCACAGTAAGACATCAACATTGAATATGTTTATGTAAAATTAATAAATACATAATTCCTGAATTTTGTATTTGGTTTGATTTGGTCTGGTCAGTGATACCACTAAAGATCATTCTTGATGTCCTCCCATCCTTGCAGGGCTCAGCCTGCTGCTTGCGGTTCTGTTTCAGTTCCAACAACTCAGTGTAGCTCCTTCACTCGGACCGTTAGCAAACTGTATAGCTTTGCTAACACAAAGCTTTTGTTTCTGATGCTACTTCTTCCTAACTTAAATGACGTACGGGTTCTGAGACGTGTTCTGAGGACATTTGCAAAATCACTTGTCATGGTTTAAGCCCAGCCAGCAACTAAGCTGCTCGCTTGCTCTCGCCTGGTAGGATAGAGGAGAGAAACAGAAAAGTGAGAAAACTCATGGGTTTAGATGAAGACAGTTTAATAGGTAAAGCAAAAGCCACACACACAAGCAAAGCAAAACAAGGAATTCATTCACCATTTCCCATGGGCAGGCAGATGTTCAGCCATATCCAGAAAAACTGGGCTCCATCACGCATAACTGTTACAAACACCATCACTCTGAAACGGCCTCCCCTTCTTTCTTCTTCCCCTAGCTGTCACACTAAGCATGATGTCATATGGTATGGAATATCCCTTCGGCCAGTTTGGGTCAGCTGTCCTGGCTGTGCCCCCTCCCAGTTTCTTGTGCATCTGGCATGACTGAGAAGCTGAAAAGTCCTTGACTACTTAGCAACAACTAAAATGTCAGTGTGTTATTAACATCATTCTCATTCTAGATCAAAAACACAGCACTATACCAGCTACTAGGAAGAAAATTAACTCTATCCCAGCCAGAGACAGTTACTTTGGAGACTAAACCTAGTGGAAAAAGTAAAAGAGTTGGATGATTTAGAAAAGTCATTTCCTCCTTTATCTTCTCAGTAATCTTACTATGTACTTCAAGTTCTCATGTTCAGTTACTGAATCTTGATACATGCAGCATAAGTGGATGTAGAGAAACTCAACTGGTAGATTGGGCAAGTGGAGATCCTGCTTACATATACAAAGGCTCAGGGGGAAACAAACAAGTGAACAAACAAAAACACAGCAAACAAATGAAAAAAAGAAACCACAACCAAAAGCAGCCTTGGGGGCTCTTTGAATGTATGTCACAATCTCACAGTCTCCTCCAAGTTAACAAATTGCGTTTTAGAACTGTTTGGTAATTATTGCATTCATACCTCAGAAGTAAGACCTAGGCATTATGGTTGGTTGGAATTCATCTGAATAAATAGCAGTTTGCCACATTCTTAACAAAAACATTATTCATTAGGAGTATTACGTATTAGCAGCACTGAATAACATTTGGCAATTGCTTTGGGTATACATTACTAAAAGGTCCATAGACACATACAAATTGCTCGGTACGCTAATATAAAACAGGGCCAGTAATGAAATAGTAGAGTGAGTATTAAGCTCCAGGACTGCAGTTTTATTCTGCAAAAATGTTCCTCTTGTAATTTGTAAACATCTTAGAAACTTGAATGTTTTTAAGCTATTTAATGGCTGTTATTCATAAGACTTGATTTGTATTTGCTGCAGGATCTGCCTGCCCCTTCCCTTCTGCAAAGGGCATTAGTCGCAGGCTGAGTTGGTCAAATGATTTTCAGGCATGACAGCAATAACCCCTAAGGTCTTCAGAGTTTTTTGAACACAGATACCTGCAGGCAGTTGTCATAAAAAGATGCTTTGAAGAAAGTAGCCAAATGGGTGCTATGGCTAGTAGTGTTGACTGGTAGGGTAGTAGGAAGTGCATAGATATGATGAGAGACTTGGCAGCTCCTTAAAAAGAAATGGCATCTCTTCAAATCATGTGTGACCTGCCTGTGCCCCTGTGCATGGCCCTGGATTGCAGGAAAATGAGAAGACACTTCTAATGAGCCAGTAAATGACTGCACTTACAAGAAGCTTACATTTTTCTCTGCTCAGAAGAGGCATAGCCAGGAAGAAAGCAGTTTTCTGTACATGCAAAATTTCTTTTATCATACACAAATATAATTGCAGAAGAAAGAAGGCTCTAACAAAAGAATTTCTGGGATCTCATTATAGTATCTGTATACCTCTGGACCTCTAAAGAATCTAATTAGGAACAGTGTTGTGCGACAGTCCTACTGTCCCAAAGAACAGAAAAAGCTAGACACACCTGCTCAAAGGCATTGGAAATGGTTAACTTCCATATCACATCTAAATTGCTTGCTCAAGGTCTTGCAGAAAGATTCTGAACAAGCAAGAAGCTGAATTTTGTTACCTCAGTTACTTTTATGGCTTATGACTCCAGTCCAACCACTGAAATCTGCACATAATCTATTAACCAAATAAAGCCTCCTTCCTTTATTGAAATAGAAATGGTTTCCAAAGCATCTGCTTCTAGTTCTGTCAGCAATCTGGAGGATATGTCACAGCTACTTTAAGGTAGAAATAAGGTTCAAGAGTCATAGATTTGTATACATGCTATCCATCGCCGCAACAATGTATAGGAAATGAATCGGAAATGGAGCCAACTTTAAAAGCTGAAAGCAGCAATATATTTTCTATAAGGGAGAAGACTAGAGTTCTTCTTCTTGTGATATCCATTTAGAAACATTTTATGGAAAGTTAAGACAACAGCAAGCCTTAACCTGATCTCTGAGTCACTGGTATGAGATGACACTTTGAGTGGAGGGAAGGACTAAAAGAGGGAATGTGGAAGGAAAGTGTAACCATAGCTAACAACTTCTTGTGTTCTGGGTGATAGTGGTCTACTGGCATGGACTTCTGGAAATACATTTGGAAGAACAAAAATGCCAAGAGAGAAATCTAAACAGAGAGTGCTTTTTCTCTGCTGTTTGCAACAGTTTTTCCAATATGTTAGGAAGCTTTCAGGACAGCCAGGATTTCCTCTGTCTTAAAAGCAATGTCCCACTGGAGCTTCAGTGTCTCCAGGCCAGTTCAGAAGCAGTCGGGCATCAGAAAGATGACATTTATCACAAAGACGACGTTTATCACAAAGACTTCCACCTTTATGCTGGAAGTTGTGGTTTGCTCTTACTAGCAGTAGAATACATGGCAAATAAAATGCATCTGTGTGCGTTGCTGTAATTCTGCGATGCAACTGTCTTGCTTACTTGCTATCAGCATTTTAGCAGAGTGTCTAACAAAATCGAAAAAATCACATTTTATAGCCAATGCTTGATTTCTGTTAGGCCTAAGAAAGATTTTTACAAAGTTGTGGTAACAGGAGACACTTACTTAGCCTTGAGAGAAAACACATTAGTTCTGTAGCAGAGCAGTAATCATAAAAGGGATGAGGGTGTGATAGAGAGTTGTAATTTACTGCTGTTGAGCATCTACTGTGAACTGAAATTAGCACATTCTTATTATGGTTTCCAGTGATTAAGTATTTAATTACTGGGAATCGCATCACCTAACTATATTTTAGAAATGGATGTAAACTTGCCTTCTATGTTTAAATTATTTGAACGGCTTTTTACTTTCTAGCAGCCAATTTAAATAGGAAGAATCTACAGTTAAAGGCTGGCCAGCTCAGTGCTTCACAGGAAACCAGTAGCTTCAACTGAACTTTTATACTAACATAATTCAGCTCTAATTCATATGTACAATATTATTCACTTTTTTATAGTTAGGCCGTAGAATCAACAAAACATGCCATGAACAGAATAACCTCACTGCTTCTTGAAAAGGGGAGAGAAAGAGAGTGACTGCTTGATCAGATGAGACTACCCTTCACTCCAAGGTGCTCTTTGGAAAATGGGTATGCAAAGCAAGCATGTGACACACAGTGCTCAACTCTCGTTCCCTATAGTCTTGGGTAAGCAGGCTGGGAGAAGCCCAGATCAGAGCTGCTCCCAACAACTGCTGGCAAAGTCATGGCCTATCTTTTCTTAGCAGGGGCTAAGAGGCTGCTCTGAGCAGGAGCTCGTCCCTCCAAGCTTCTGTCTCTGCTCATTCAGTAGCACAAGGCGTGGGAAAATGGGAGCCCTCTCTTCCTCCCCTCGATGGGTGTAAAAGTATAGTTGGGAAGGGAAGACCTTAGGCAGTAGAAATGGCAACAGGAGCATGTAGTTTTTCTGTCTGGTGAACATTGTCTGGGATCGCTTCTTATTTAAGGAATAAAAAAGTACCAGGGATATATGCTATTTATTATTAATATACTAGATATTATTCCTTTATTACACATTGTTAAAATATTGGCGTTGGGATTCATTTAACTCAAGTGTGGTCATTTACAAAATGCTGAGAAACCTGTGGTTCCACTTAAATAGTTGTAGTTATGTGCATCCATGTATAGCAAAGTTGCTGGTGGGCATATTCATAACATATACAGCATACCATCACTGAAAGACTGGCACCCACGTAGAGACTATGAACAAGCCCATCAGTATATTTTCTCTCACTGTACTGTGAAGCTAAACAAAGAGCATCATGCTACACTGGCTGATGCTTGAAAAGACTCTGGGCTATATAATAAAAACTATATTTGCTGAATTTCAGGTTAACATGTGGCACCTGAAGAAAAGGATGATCACAGGCTTGCCTGTCTTTTATCTGTAGGTAAGAGGGCAGTGAAGAGAAGAAGCTATTTATGCTTTTAGCTTGAGTATCATTGAACTTAATGAGAGATGAGTGGCTAAAATCTCACACACTACTTTGAAGATACAGGGGTCACTTTGTCTTCTAGTCTGTTGGAACGACTGATAAACCAGTCAGGGACTATATACAGATTTTGAAACAAGTAAATAAGTGAGCATTACAGTAACACTGGTATGTTTGGCCAAGTAAATAAAAATATTAGGGGAAATCAGTTTTGCAAAAATATGGCGAGTTATAACTGACTAGATTACAGCTGAATTGAGCTACAATGAAACACTTTTGAAGACGTCTCCATCAATTTACAAGATGACAATAAATAAAATGGCATAATTTAGCAAGACAGCAAAGCTAACCTTTAATTAATTTCATGTAAAGTGTTTGTTTAAGTGTAAATATATTAAAAAGTATCTATCTGAAGTGCCCTTTGATATTCAACTCACAGCACACAAACGATTACAAAGCTACAACAGGGATTAACTCAGCACTTGGCAACGACATGATGGTGCTGACCAGCGAATAATTCCGGAACAAAATGTTCTGCCCACAGATTAGAGCTACCCATTTATCAGAATCTACCCTTACCTTCTCGCCTCCCATCTCCAACATTCTTCAGATGGCTATTTAACCATCTTGGCTTTGCCTGGAAGCATTCCCAGAGGTCAAGAGGCTCAAGATACTCAGCACTTTGTAAACAAGGACAGTGTCAGCTGCTGTATTTAGGCTGGTTTTGCCTGGAGGAATAACTTGGGGCAGGAAAAGTGAATGAACAGACTCTAAATACATATTTCCTGTGAAAAAGATCTTCAGAACACATTGGTAAAGTGAATGAAAAGTTGGGAAGGTTGGTGGGCACTCTTATCTGGAAGAAACTGTTTTGTGATTTTATCCTATAAACATTACTGTAAGCATTGCTGTCACCTAGAACAGCCACCCAGTCTTGAACTCCTGGTTGGTTGGCACAATTCACTATCCTTCACCCCAAATCAGCGATTTGTATGGCCACCACTCCCTGGGGCTTTATTAGAACTTGCCTCTCCAGATGAGTCCTTCATCAAAAGAGTAGAAGTGTTGCTGCAGCCATGACAGTCCAAGGAAAGAAAAGATTTCTAAGCAGACAGTTTTCTTTAGACAAACTGATAGACTTGGAAAGATTAGACACTTTTGCTGTACCAAAGGTCTTCTGCTCCGAAGAAAACACATCTGACCATTTGTGTGTATTGAGCTTGACAATTTTTACTCAATGCTTCTTTGAGTCTTGTCACTAACTACTATCCTAGTTTTGCAGAAGTAGCCATCAGCGTCTTAGGCCTGCATTATTGTTCATATGAGCATATTCTTAACCATAAAAAGGGTGGAGAGGGATTCACATTTATTGTGCCTGAGTGACTTGAATGATATTTTCTTAGATTAGAAGTGTCTCTACTTGCAGACTCAGCTTGGGATCTGAAAGTCAAGCTGTGCATTTTCTGTCTCATACAGCTTTGCCATTAAAACTTAATTACATCAAATTCTGCCCACAATTAAACATTTGCAAATAAATTGTCCTCCAGGTTTCCAAAGGAATAGTTAAGGAGGCAGCATTTGATCCTGGAATTGGAAAGCATTTTACAAATCTTTCGGTGATACATGAGCTAAAACAAAAAATAAGCTTTTTGTCTCTTATCTTTGTCAACACTAAGAGGTAAAAGAAAAAAACGTTGTAAAAATTTATTTTAGTACTAAATACATTGGATAAAAATACAGACAGAGAATAGATCAACTGAATGAAAGGATGCATTTTTTTGATACTTGCTTTGCAGAATGAAGACGCATTTTAAGAAAGACAAAGGTGTGTGTTGGAATAAAGAATTTTCTTTTATATACGAAGGGATGAGTCAGACTGTCTTGGGACTTCATTTGCTTAACTGACTGGCAGAAAACAGGATTCTAACTAGTACTGCAGCTTCTTTAGCTTCATATGGGAGTTGAATTGAAAGTAATAATAAACTGTAATGTTAATCACCCCTTTATTAGAGCAGGGACTGAGGACCAAGGGGCCTAACTTCTTTCTTTGTCTCTTTCATTGAATCTGTAGCTGATCTGAAAAATATCAGCTTAAATATCAGTTTTATATTCACAGATTGGTACTACTTGGTCCTGAACCACAGTCTCAGGAACAGGCAGTTTCAGCTCCTGGGCTAGTAGCCCAACATAGCCACCAAAACTGATATGTATACCCATACACAAACAGGGCATCTCTTCGTATTAGTGCTCACATAAGCGCAGTTCCAAGACACAAGGCTACTTTACAGAAAATGCAAAACACCATTTCAAAGCACATCCTGGTGTCTGAGAAAAACAGCAGTCTCAGCCGGTCCCAACATTTTTTTCTGACGGCAGCATCTTTGTTTCCTCAAGAAATGTTTTCCTGATCAAACATAATAGCCAGGACAAATTGCTGTACCATGCAGGGCACTTGTCCCACATTGCAAAGGTGATCTAACCCTGTTAGAAAGGAAAGGACTTTGTTCTCCTGGGATCTGAGAGACCGCAAGGCAACCCACATCACTGGGGGCAGTGGTGAGCACCAACAGGCTGAGGAGTTTCTCTAGTACCATTGTTTCCTGAGGCTGCAACAGCAGACATCGCACATGACGACTGCTTTCAGAACAAATCTTTTAGCCCAGAAAGAGTCCTAGTGTTGTTCATCACTCTCAAAACTCCTTCCCAGCACTGACAGCTAAGTTGGATACCCTATACCTGTGTCTCTGAAGAAGACGCAGTCCGACTAGCTGGTATGGCTGCACTGCGGCTCCTGGAAAGTTGAGTGTGGTATTATTGCCCCCTGCAAAATATATTGCATTTTTTCCAAATGCGTGCATTTTTTCCAGATTGTGCAATGGTTAGGCTGACTTACATGATAACAAGATTTATAATTAAAGGAAAGAAAACAAAAACATTTCAGAGAAACAGCTTTATTCTTTGTGCACCCAGCACTTATAGGCAATCTTTACTTATTCAAGCCTGCAAATGGGACCCTAAAATGTTCTCCAGGCATGAGCTGAACTGACACTTCAGAGGACGCTCCTGTTTCAACTCACTTCCAATCACATGTCAGCCACCTGTGTTCCTTGAATCTCTGTTAACCCATCTGGACTTTTTTTTTTTTTTTAAACAGTGGATTTCAATGAAAACCAGATCTTCCATCTGATCCAAACCTTCTTGGGTAAATAAACGCTCGCTCTGTTCCATCCACTTAGGTGTAATATACCAAACCATCTCTAATGGAAATGCTTTCACACGCCATTTAGTAAAAACAAGGTCCCAGTTCTCCTAAAGAGACACTGATCCTGTGCACTGATGCAGGACATAGTGGCAAGAGTCACTCTGTCCCAGTCAGTGCCTGTCCTTCATCTGTGCTGTGGTGAGGTCTTCTTAGATGAGAAAAGAGCTTGGCAGAGATATTGAAAGCCACAGAAAAGCCTTGGACTCTTGGACTCTGCAGCCCAAAATTTAGTGTAAACATGAGGACCATGGAAGGAGACTGTGCGTGGAGATGTTTGGAAGGGAACATGAAGCACTACAGATCAACTATGCCAAAGAGTGGGGCCAGGGTAGTAAAGCAATAATAACAGGAGTATTTGGAGACAAAATATGCTGAAGAACAGCGTTCTCCTACCCTGTTGGCAGACCACTCTTTTCCCCACCTCAGGCAGGGGAGCCAGATGTCCCCGAAAAACAATTCATTAAACTGAAGTAAGAAAAGACAATTTGCAGTGCCAACACTTGATACTGCCATTGGTTTTGTTCACATCAGAGACACCCTGTCCCATGGCAGCAGAGGAATTGCTGGGATCTCATAGATGACCAGTCAGGTGAAGCAGTAAATGCAGATTCCCCAGCACACTGTTCACAAAATGATATGTTCAGGTGAATCCACTCTTGTCTTTTGTCCCTCCAGCTCTCATAGTCACCTCAAGCAAGGGGTGATGATGTGCTGCTTCTGGCCAGGACATAGGGATCAGGAATCTAACAAAACAGTACTGGGGTAATCAGGGACTATCTCTCTAGTCTTTGACTAGCAGACAATTATTGGGATGGCTTCACCGGCACCTAGCCAAAATTATTTGGATATTAATCAAGAAATGTTCATTTTTTTTTAGGAAGAACATGAAAGTCCTTTGTGGAAAAAAAAAAAAAAGAATTATTCTAGTCCGTCTTGGCTAAGGAGAGACTGTGACTTTTATGGCTGTCTCTGACATCAATGCTCTTTAGTTTGAGACAGACCTGACCATGGCATTTTTTTAGTAGACCTCCGAAAATATCTTTTATTCTCTTAGGCTTCCAACATAAACAGATTCTGCTTAAACATGTTTATATCACTTCATACAATGCAGAACTGAGAATCTTAGAAGAGGATAGTAGACTCTTCTAGACATCAAATGAAAATAATTTTATATAAAAAAAGAAAGGAGGAGGACATACACCTTTCACTGTATTTCAAGTGTAGACAATTACAGTCTACTTGCTCTTGCTGGCAACTTTTTATTTTCAATATTTAAAAGGGCTTACTAAGAGGTTTTGCAGACTTGTTGACTTATGGCATCAGCATGAGTCAGAAAGGTAGCTGGAGCTGGAAATCCATGAACTTACACTCCAGGGAGGTAAAATACTCCTCATCAACTCCAGTGGGAAGGGGCTGGGTGAACCTAAATAGATCCAAAAGATGTTACTCTTTTTTGCAGTTCTTCACACTGCTCCCTCCCCACATTTATGTTTTAGAGACCCACATACATGTACGTGATATGTACAAGACCCTATCCTGGCTAGTATGTATCTGATCCGAGGAATGGAAAATGGGATGACAGTTAGCTGGTCATACATAATTCTGAGTGACAGTCAAGACCCAAGGTGCCTGTGGTGGGTCACAGGAGAATTTTGCAGCAGAGAATCTTGACAAGAACAAGGTGAGGTAACAAGGAAAAAATAAGCCAGACTGTATGTAGGTTCTCAAGGAAGAAGTCTTGGAGGCACACAGGTGCTGGGGACTTCTTAGAGCAGTTAGGAATGGAGAAAAAAGCAGAGAACAGCTTTATACAGTTATATCCATTCTTGGAGGTAGCTCTTCCCTGCAACCCCTAGCTTCATCTTTGTCCCCTGCCTCCAGTGGGGCACAGTAAAGCTCAGGGACCAGCAATGAGAGAGGGCACAGCCTCTGCACACTGCTCTGAAGGTCCTGAGCCCTGACATTTGCAACTTGTCCTCATGGACGGACTGAGTATCCACTTTCCTGCCCTGTCCCCACTCCCAGAACTGCTCCATTAAAACAGGCATTTTCAAAACGCTGTCTGCTGAAAGCACGTGAATTGATCTCTCTGCATGATACGCCTTAAGGCCAGTAAAAATGAGTTTTCCCATTCTGCGAAGAAGGAAATGAAATTAAAATTGTTTAGTGACTTGTCAAGATCGAAGAGGGAGCTCATGCTGGAGCTCAGAAGAAACGGTGGAAACCACACAGTACATTTCCCAGGGTGAATCCTTTCTGAAGGACCAACACATCTTGGAGGCACTTCTGGTCAGAAAGGAATAATCACTGATTCAGCCAAAGAGGCAGAAGTGTTCAGTGACATTTCTCTTAGTACTGAGGTCTCAAACCTCTTCAGGTTGTCTGAAAAATATCTGAACTTGACTTAAAAGCAAAGGGAGCTCTGCTTCTCACAGAAAATCCAGTCCCAGACAATCCCGGAGAGGCCATGAACTGAATGCGGTCTTGAGGGGAAACAACGACAGTTTTTAATCTAAGGCTTTTCTTTTACCAGACCCAAAATGCTGGTTTAAGGTTGATAAATTAGAGATTAGAACATATACAGTTTTCAACAAATTATTCAGTCACGGTGTATTGAAGGATTTTTTATACAGAGAATTAAATGCATTTTTAGAAAATATGTAATGTCTTAGAGCCACTCTGGAGTTGGAACAAAACATGTTTTCTTTATTTAAAATGTAATTTTTATGGATGCATTAGACTTGGAGCCAGAGAAAACATTTTTAACTGCTGAGGTTTTACAGCCACTCCAGGGTTAGGAAAGAAAGCTGAAAAAATATTCTGCCTGGCAGATTTTTTAATGCCTCATTTAAAAGTAAAATGAAAAATAAAAAATACTGTAACCCTCCCACCTGTACCATAGTTCATCCAAGTGGAAGAGACCTTTCATTTCATGTCTCCTTGCTGCAATAAGCCCAAATTCGGGAGAACTTGTCTTGTGTGAAAAGAAAGGGCCATCTCCGGGCTGAGGACCATAGCAAAAGCCTTGGGGCCAGCCCTTGGTCCACAACAGTGGTGACCCTCTTTGTTTAACTGTAAACCTCAGTTTCTTGCATGTAAAACGGAAATAAAATATCTGTCCTTCTACCTGATTCATGTAGGTGCACCGGGAAGAAATTTAAGCTGTCACTGTATCTTGTATTTTTAACACCTTTTGCATAGAAACCTTCAGAGATACCTGATACCTGATTTTTGAAATAATTCAAGGAAATTGACGGCAGTCTGAACATATGCTTCTGAAGGTTAAAATGTGATTGTTCATTTGCTTAACCAGGTAAATAAAAAGTCAAAATATCTTGATTTGTTGAAAATAAAGAGTTCCCCTCTCCAAGACAAGCGTTACCCTCAGGAAAGAACCTAAAGAAAGTCATAAGCAAAGAGGATCTCCTAAACATCATAATGTTGGGAAAACATGGGCCCTGCCATGGTGCTTCATGCATTGCTAAGAGAGAAACAGATGCAAGACCTGTGTGTAACTTAGTGTCTGTTGAGTCCAATTTAAAGGAGGCTTTCTATCCACATGCCTATCTACATTTTTTTCATGTTCAGTTTTTTGCATATGGAACCTGCAGGTCCATGGGTGAGAGCAGAGGAACAGACGTACATTTGTTTACATTCACAAATAGACTAATCTACTCAGATGAATAATGGTGTTCTGTTCTTCCTTGTTCATATGGGGACTTAATCCAGAAGTACTTGATTTTCTTGTGCAATAAATCAGAATTCTGGCATCTGCCTCTGCCCTGTGTTCAATATGGGGTGGCTGAGGTTTGATTTGAGCATAAAGATCTTAGTGACACTTTCTTTGAAATGTGAGTGTTCCTGAACTGGATGGTTTCATCTGTAGCACAAGGCAAAAGCCTTACTCACAGCATGATTGTATAGACCACAGAAGCAAAGAAAATAGAGCTAAAAAAGGGCAGGAAAGGCCATCTAATCCACTCCTGTGCCTCATGGAAAGATCAATGTTATATGTATAACACATCACCTAACTCTATGATTCTATGATTCTATGATTCTATCCAAAAAGAAAAAAATAACAGGTAAGGATGATAAAAATTTTTCTCTTTCAGCTATAGAACTGGCTTCTGGAGGTGGTACAGTTTACCAGCCCTCAGATTTGAGTTCCACAACATGACATGAATTAGATCTTTCATACTTCCATGTTTCCATCTTGCACTTTCTACGTTGTGGACAATGCTGATCTCCCAGTCTTATCCAAGGTCACATGTATATAATTCTCAAAATTTAGTGAATATTTGGTTTGTTTTGTCTTCAGTCCTTAGTTTGGAATTATAGATCATGAGATGAATTCATATTACAGACTTTTGTGAAGTACCTGGAGATTTCTTGGCATGATGGAGTGCCAGACTAGTTTGGTGTGATATTGCTAGATGTGTAGAAGTTCTCAGTCTGCACATTTGCGAAGAGGGCATTTATTTTCAGACATCAATTCATTAAGTGAAAGTTTACCATTTTGGGGAAACAAACAAACAAAAGCAAACAAAAAAAACCCCAAACCAACCAAACAACAACAACAACAAAAGCAAGCAAACAAACAAACAAACAAACCCAACCAAACAAAAGCAAACAAACAAAACAAAAACAAAAAACACAACCAAAACCTAAGAGGAAGCAATAGGTTATCACACACATTTTTGTTCACATGAAATGTGTTCCTCTTGTTAATCCTAACTGTGCCAGTGGAATCAATTATTACAATTTCTCTTGAGTCATCAAAAATGACTCCAAATTTAGAGGAAAATGAAAAACACTAACAACTACCACTTCATTGTAGTGGGAAGGAAAGCAAGTGATGAAAAAAAAAATGCTCTGATGATATCAGCATTAAGTACCTGAATCCACGATTTCATGTCAAAGATTAGCTCTGCAGGGGTGCTTTAGGAGATTAATGCAACGATTAGTTCTGCTGGGGTGCTTTATGAGACAACTGTCAAACAAATGCTCGTTGAGATACCTAGGAGCCTACATGGCTAATGGGTCAAGACAGACAGGAAGCAGCTACACCTATAGCTTGGGAGAGACAGATAATTTAAGGAAAGAGAGAAAGTTGAGGGTGAGGAGAGGTCCAGATATTTAGCAGTCTTTGAAATAATGGAAAAGGATGGAATACAGAAAGGCAAGCTACTGGAAACCTTTACTGAGAAACTGAAGACAGAGCAACCAAATGTGTATGCTTTCCCCAGCAGAAATTTTAGAGAATGGTGAGAAGAGGATGAGGTTCATTGTGGGAGCACCAGGGAAAATGGGAGACACATGGGTTTCACTTACAGTGTGGCTGCTGCCCTGACTGAAGACCTGCTGCAAAAGCTGAACCTAGGGCATAGAGGAAATGGCAGCCTGGATCATGGACATGCCGTAAGTAGTTCTTAGGAAAAAATCTTTAGGCAATACAAGAAAAAGTGGAGGGAAAGAGGGATTTAAAAGCAGCAGCAGTGAAGGGACAAGGGCAATGTACTTTTGGGGTTGTATATGGATGTTGTCTCCTTTGCAGTTTAAGTGCCAGAACTGCTCAGTTTTGCTTCGTGGTTCTCACACCTATTCTTCTCATGAGACAACACTTTAATATCACCAGATGTAACCCAGATGGTACGTATTAATGTATATATGGATGCTGGAAAATACATATATACTTTCCATTTGAAGCCTTTTAAGTATGATTTTTATATTCATTTGAAAATTGTTCATTTTTATTTGAGCCATAAGGCAGTCAAAATACAGCTCCCAGGTGAATGAACATTTATCTCTTCCACTCTAAATGATTCCAGGTTTCTGTGAGACCACTTTTGAAGGTGTGTGCTCATTTCATTTCAGAAATTATTCTCACTGGCTCAACAACAATGTGTTACTGTCAGACGTCCATTATTATGCTGAATGGAAATGCTGGGGAGATAAATTTAGAACATCTTTCATCTCATTTTCAATATTAACAACTGTTCCATAAACTTGCCAGCAGACCCAAGTGTGAGACAAAGTAGAATGCCTTGATTTAAGCATTTAATTATTTTTCTGTGTCAAATTTGATTTAATAAGTAATGATAATTGGAGTCGGACATGATCTTTAGATAATGAAGCAATCGAGCTCGCTCATCTGACACAGCAGGAAGAAGTGGTGGTGGTGTTTGTCATAATAATCTATGCAATGTAAACACCAGTATTTCCCCAGTGTTTGGAATCACTGAGAAAAGATGATGAAAAAAAAAATAAAATATGCAAAAGCTACAGGTAGAACATCAAAACGGTATTAAAGATCAAATTATGTTTCTCGGTTGGTAGCTCCCAGTTCTTTTCATCCCTCCACCTCATTTCTTGTCCTCTGCTTCCACCCTGTTGTGGTTTAACCTGAGCTTGTAATATAACCACGATAGCCACTCACTCAGTCCCCCTCCCTCCCACTGCAAATAAAGGAGAGAATTGAAAGAGAAGATAGAAACTTGTGGATTGAGTTAAGCACAGTTTAATAAAATGACAAAATAACATGAATATGCTACTACTAATAATATAAATATATATAAAAAATGGAAATAGAGTATAAAATAAGAGATACTCAATGCAGTCCCTCACAAACTCGATCTGCACCAAGCAACCAGTCCCAGGAAGCAGCACCTGGTCCCAACAGCCGAACCCAGGCNATAACCACGATAGCCACTCACTCAGTCCCCCTCCCTCCCACTGCAAATAAAGGAGAGAATTGAAAGAGAAGATAGAAACTTGTGGATTGAGTTAAGCACAGTTTAATAAAATGACAAAATAACATGAATATGCTACTACTAATAATATAAATATATATAAAAAATGGAAATAGAGTATAAAATAAGAGATACTCAATGCAGTCCCTCACAAACTCGATCTGCACCAAGCAACCAGTCCCAGGAAGCAGCACCTGGTCCCAACAGCCGAACCCAGGCAGAAAAGACAGAAAAAGGCAGAAAGTCTCAGAGGCCTCTGCAAAATGGCAGGATGGCAAAAGGCTGAGTTAAAGAAACTCCCAAACAGAACTCCCCTGAACAGGTCTCCATCTCAGCTCCAAGCTGCTCCAAGACTTAGCCAGAAGATCCTGACTCTCCTTAAATATGAAGCATGATGTTAATGGCATGGAATATTCTTATTGATCAATCTGGATTTCAGTCAAGGTCTGGCCCATCTATGTCCCGCTTACCAGGTGCCTCAGAGGCCTTGGCTCTTAGACAGAACAATTAACTCTGTCCCAGGGTGTTATCTTCTTTTTCTCAAACTAAATCCAAACAATGACTGTCCTAGCTATGAAAAAGAAGGGTTTCTAACTGCATGAAGAAAATTAACTAGTTTACAGTCAAACCAGCACACACCCCAAAGCGGATACAATTTCAGTAATTGCATTTTCTAGGCTCAAAACTGGAATCCTAAGTTCTGGTTTTCTGCCAGAAGCGAACCCTTTGCCTCAGAGACCAACAAGGAGTAGGTAAGCACTTAAAAATATTAGTAAGAAAATAAATATATTAGTTTTTAAGCACTAACTCACAGAGTAGTCTACTATGATTTCTGTTGTACAAAAGCAGGTACACAGAAAGGAGGATAAACCCAAAACATGAGCTTTATATCTTTAAGAGCAACTAGAAAAGGTATTTTAAGGCCAGTCGGTCAAATTTTGCCATAATATGCATTATGCCAGGAGACTAGAGAAAATCTTTTCTTGGGAGGACCACATCTCCACCAAAAGAGCAAACAGTGGGGGTGGTGCAAAGGTGGAAGGTCGTCTTCAGTGTGTGTCCAAAATACTCAGTGCAGGATGCTTGTCCCACCTGCTCCAAACTGCTTCTCTCCCAGTGTCCCTCAAAGCTCAGCCCTACTCTCTTCCTTCCCACCAGCCCATTTAAAGTTGCTTCACTCCTACCAGCTCCTCTCCCATAGCCAGTCCATGCTTACCAAAGCTCTCTTTTCATAGCTAGTAGGTGCAAATTTCCGCTCTTATTTGAAGCAATGCCAGACTAATGAAACATAGTCAAACAACACCACACTGTGCATGTGTTTAACAGGATTGTATCAGCACAAACAACAAAACAACAAATCATTCTTCCAACTTCAGTATGGAAAACGCCACCAGTCCTAGATCTTGGGCAGAAGCTTCTCCTACAGACATACTGGTCTATTCTCATCTGGTGTAAAGATATTAGGCACCTTGAACAATTTTTTGTTGGGTGCTGTCAGAGACCAGTCAGTGGATTAGATGAATTATTGGTCTGATGAGATAGGACAGTGTCTTTACTCCGTCCCACCCATCCCCTAAGTAGTCTACTGAAATTACAGTTAGCTACTTCACAGAAGGCCACTGCTAATTTTAGCTGTTATTCTCTGAGTTCTTTCTGGTTTGTGGCATTCAGTATTTACAAATTTTTTTTTGTAATGCCAAACTCCAGCACAATATTTCAGGTATATACATAGGGTACAGCCGTAGCTGGAGAAAATACCAAGGGACTTCCCAGCAGTAGACGATAAACGACTCTGACGAGGACTATAAGGCATCCTGCAGTAACAATGGCACACATTCTCCAGCAATCACTGCCCAGTGCTTTGGAAATAAACACTCTTGTGTTATGCTGCTGCCTGTTAAATATCCTGGCATTTATCTCACAGCAGAGACCATTCACTTGTGCCAGGGTTCTGTTCCATTGACAATGTCTCTTAATTACCTTGTTGTTTAAATAAACAAGACAAGATAATTAAGAGATAATGACAAAGAAATAGGATGTTAGTGATAATGGGTGGTAGATCCCTCTGCCACTCTAACTTCACTATCTAGAGCAGGCCAGATCCCCTGCCTACATTAGATCTTACAGCAACATTTTGACTTTTTAAAGGGGCCTTTTGTCCTTGCTCTTTGTCTGAATTAATCAGTAAAAACTAAAAAGTCTGGAAGAAGAACTCAGGATTGGGAATCTGAGAGGATCCCGTGATGCAAAGGTTTTGGAAATGTAGAGAGACAGACGTGTGGCACAAAGTGGTTCTGCGGGGAGAATGATCTGGCAGAAGGAGCCGCCTGTTTGGGGCTTCAGTGGTCCTCGTAGTCCAGTGTTGGCCAACCTGAGTGGTCCTGCGTCTACTCCTGCCCAAAACTGTTCAGCCGTGCAGCCCCTGTAAGGGCTGGACAGCAGGAATGTCCCCCTGCTCACGCCAGCTCCCTGGGCTGCTATTAAACATGTGCCAGCTCCCTGGGCTGCTATTACACACATGCCTTTTCAGTGTCTTTGCTCACACTTTCTCTTGCTGTTCCCCCATACTGAGGGCTAACCAAAAAGGCTACAGTCATCCTTTGAAAAACCCGTTGAGCAAAAATTAACTGAAACGGGATATTCAGTTATTTAGAGTGAGGAACAAAGCAATTTTATAGTGTATTCATATGCTTGGGACACTAATAAAACGGAACAGTGATCATTTCCATTTGTTACTTTTTTTGGTCAACTGGGGCTAAAGATTCGATATGTAGAAACCTGCGAGTATTTTTTCTGACTCAGTCTAATAAGAAGCCGCGAAGAGTGCAGACTGACGGATCTTACTGCTTGTCTGAGACTTTTGATTTATTTTAGTACTTAATTGTGTCTGTAGTTGACAATGACCACTTCTGCATATGATGATACCATTGTACATTTCACAGTATCAGAACAGATCATTCTGGCAGAAACATACAGCTAAAAGCCAAGTGTATCAACTTCTGCTGAGCAAAGACTGGTAGCGAAAGAAAAGAGAAGTTCCTTTGAACTTCTTTGAAGTTCTTGTTCTCTCTCCTGACTTCCAGCTTGGCTGTACACTTTGCTTCAAAGACTAAAGCAGTATCATAACAGATTTGTTTCCAATTGTCTCAGTTCAAACATCTTTCCTGCTGGTTGTTGATATGGATCTGACAAGCTGCATGAGAGGTTTTCAGGGCATTCTTAAAGCACTTGTGTTGGCCTCAAACTGTTCAAGCCAGCTGAATGTAAAAAACCACCATGTAGCCTTTGAGCCTGATTTTGTGTCCATCCTCTAACAGATTGCACCTTACCAAGCAAGATTTAATACTGGGAATACAAAGTGAATTTTTGAGGCAGAGGTGCAATGTTAGTTGCATGGTTTTATCTGCCTGTATCCCGAGTCAGGAGCCACAGCAGAACTGAAGGACTGGCTACGTAGTCTTGTTAGATACTCAAACGTCGAAGATGAGAACAGAAATGCACAGCGATCTTTCTGAGTGCTGGTTTCTTCAGTTATTACATATTGCCTAAGAGTCAATCAAAAGATGGGTAAATTTTGGAAACTATGGAAATATGAGAAAGATTGCTGCTCCTGTAGTGGGAGATCTACAACAACACAAACACCCATCAACAATTTCAAGCCTGCTTCTGGCAACTGTGGTAGTAGCTTGTGTCAGGCTGGCCTGGAGCAGGTTGAAGAATGACTGCTAGCTTCAAAATAATTTTAGTAAGACTGAAGTACTTACATGATGCTACAGAGACATTAGGAAAATCTGTAGGTCTTCCGAGCTTTGCCCTTGATTATTTTGTTGGCCCTTATCTTCAGGGTTACAGACTAAATGGGTAGGTTGATAAATAGATAGCTTTTATAAGGGCTGGGCTTGTGTTAGGTAAATTATAGTGCAGCTCAGGAAAGACTGAATTGTGTAATATTTCCATATAGCAGACTAGGAGGCAGGTTTATTGACACTGAGGAATTTGATCAAATCAGTACAACAGTTTGATGGCAGAACCAAACCTGAAACTTGCACCCGTAAGATCCTAGGGACAAACGCTGCCAGCATAGTGTGTTTAGATTGTTCTTTAAAGGATAGTGATTAGAACCCTTATTTCAGACACTTTGGTCAGGGAGAATGAGGAAATATGGCATGTGGATCACCAGTACATATATGACACTTACATGTTTGCGTGAACTGGAAATAACAGGCAAAGAGCTTTTACAAAAATACAGCATTAGTGTGTTAAAATGCTGCCCACATCAGCACTGCTTTTGTGAAGAAGCTCTGAGAGACAAATACTTGCCTGTGTGATTTTTTTGCAATAGGAATACTATTTTTGTCATATCATATTAATATATTTGATTCTGTCTTGCATTTTTAAGTCATTCACAGGCAAAGTCATGGGTTCATTTTATTCATGGTAAAAGCAACTTGCTATGTCCCTATCCCCCAGGAAATCTCCTGGAATAATAGAGGCATTGAGTTTTAAAATAAGTGTTCAGCATCTGATCAATTAACTGTGCCACTATTAGAAAGAAACAAAGAAAAGACAAATAAAATGGAAGCTTATTTGCATCTGATTTACATTATCCTTGTGAGCACTGATTCCATTTTTATTTAATTCCTCCTAATACTATTCAGATTGCAGACTGTAACCTTGCTGCACATTTACAGCTGAGTTTCATTGTTCATTTAATCATCTCAGGTGTTACTGAAATAGGGAACACTGCTGCTTGAAAGATTTCCCCTGGGGTTCATGGGAGCTGCTTGTATCCTGAGGCTGGAGGAGGGGGCCTTCAGATACATTCTGCAGCTCTGCATTTTGATGTTCATCTGTTGAAAAATCACATGGGCCATCCTGTGTCAAGACCGTCATTGCTGTCTCCTCCTTTTAGTCGACAATCTGTCTTCAAGCTTGCTACTTATGTCTTTTTCTTCTCCCTCCCTAAACCCTTCCTTCATCTTAAATATTTGCAATAACACACATTCACCTCTCCCTCATTCCTCTTGTAGGCAGGAACAAACACTCAGTGTCAACACTGTGCAGATTTGCTTTAACCCAGCAAAATATTTCAGTGAGTTTGATGGTGAGTTATGAAATCTATGTGGTAAGCTCACAACACAAGAGGCTTCTTTGATAAACGTAAGTAACTGGAATTTACTACACAGGGATCTTCATCAGGGACTGTTTTTCTTTCTGTTTCCAACAGCATTGCTTGTTCTGGTTCAGAGATCCAAAAAGTTAACAGTCTCAGGCAATAGACAATAGTACCCGTTATTTGAAATTCTGTTATAACTAGTGTTTCATAATGTTTACTTAAAATCTGCTGTCTGGAAGCAAACTCCCCTGTAAAATTATTTATCATTGAATATTTGCTGAAAGTAAACACAAAAAGCATTATCATGTTCTAAGTTAATTTGTTTAAAAATTCAAATAAATAGCAATGAAAAATGTTTTGAAATCTCTGTTTAGCTGTGGTGTGTTTCTGTCAACATAGACCTATAAGAATCTCATGGCTGGGAGCTCTGATCTGATATTTCTATTTGAATACTTCAAGTTTTTTCCCCATTTTTGGCCGGCAAAATTTTGCATCGTGGCTTACAGGTTGGCATCATAATGAACAAATGAATGAATAAATAAAAATGTAAAAATTTTCCCTCAGGCAACATATTTGCTGATTTTAATGCTGGAAGCGAGGGTTAAGTGTTATATGACAGAAACTGTACTAGCTGTTGCAAAAGGAGCTGCTCATTTAGATCAACAGCAAAACATTTCCCTTTGAATCTTGAGACTCCAGTCCCAGTTGGAGCAGCAACCTTTCCCCTATAATTAATTTTTGTGTGCTGTAGTCTGTTAGAGAAGAGAGTGACGGCCTCTGGACACAGATTACTGTCTTATGTATGGCCCAAAGGAACATTATGGTCTTAATTAAAGGTGGCTCAGTATGTCAGCCATTGCAATAGTTTGAGCATTTTTAATACAATGTCAGTATCTAACCACCTTAAAGGAATTCTGGTAGCAAGCAAACTGAGTCATTTAAAGGCAGCTCATATTCTCTGTAAGTTTTGCAAGACTGCTGTTGGGAATACTTGATAATTTATGAAGGCTTACACCACCAAATTAATTACATTTTCCTGATGCCTCATGTCTTTTTCATACAAGCTAGCTCTGAGTTATAAGTAATAATATTGTCCTTGTTCATTCCTCCAGTGCAGGAGACAGCTTACTAATAACATTGGTAGAATTCAGTTGCAGTATTTTAGAAGTGTCATTTATTATAGCATAGCTACAGTTAAGGTGGGATGTGCTTCTCTAATAGTAATCCTGATTTCTGCTGTACGTATTACTGAATCTTGGTTCTGAGCTTTTGGTATAGATTTAATTTGGGAGCATTTTTTTAACATGGTTTGGAAAAAATAAGTTTGCAGGAAGTGGCCAGTACAGAGACTTGCTCTGATATAGAGGAGGTACAGAGCCTCATCCCCTTCTCTTTTGTGTGGAAAATAGGTTAGATTACAAACCTCTGTTCTGACCAACAAAAACTCCTAGGGGTCCTTACCATAGATAACTCACTGTTTTCCGTTGTCAGTGGGCTTCCTCTCAGGCCCTGCAATCTCGAATCATGCTTGGGCTTTGCATAGCAGATATTTCTTGGAAAGTCTGACATACTGTGCTAATGAGGTTGGCTTAGAAAGTATGAACATTTTTCTATTTTTTTAAAATTAAAATAAGTTTGAATAGATGGTATATAAATATGGCTAACCTCTGAACTTTCAATTCGTAAGGAGAAAAATGAACGGAACATCTATTTTCTTGAATGAGATTTTAGAATATTGAAACTTACTTTTGTGCCGCTTCCTAGAGGGGAGTGAAAATGTTATTGGACACTGACACTACAGGATAGGTGCAGGAGAAATAGTCTTGGGACTAGCAGCTCTCCAACATTTAGACTTAACACCCTCCCAGTGAAGTCTTCTGCTCCAATATTTTCTTTTCTGCTGCATTATGGAGCCACACTCCACTTTTCAGCTATATCGGTGGCACATGTCGTAAAGGTCAGGCTCCAAATATTATTGATCCTGTAGAGAAGACCATGCTGAACTAATAATCAATTACACTTTCTGCTGCATTTAGTCTTCAGCTCTGAATAACGTTTGGTCATCTTCACATAATGTTAAGTACAATGGATGCTGAAGCCCTTCCAGGTAGTGACATCTGGTTGTGCTACATTACAGTACAAAAAATGCCTCAAGGAACTAAGCCTCAAGTAGTTCAGCATCTGTTTCAGGTTGTTTCAAGAGATGGTATACTCCTTGTAAGCTTGCCCATGAAGAATTCTTACATGAGCTTTGACAGCAGCAATATTTTTCTGCTTTTTCTGCAGCATGCAGTTAGAAGTTTATTTTTAATAGAACTTGTTTGCGCTCTTAAGTTTAAATCTATCTGAAAGTGACTGGTAAAAACTATGTAAGCTGAACATCAATAATGTTGTCAATGCTTGCAAGGGCAAAGGTATATCCAACAGCCCTTCACAGAGTCAGGACTTTTAAACTGGAATGGTGCTGAACAAGTTTTATCCCCATCTCTGCTCAAAACTGAAGGAAATACAGGTCTTTGTCAGCTTATTCAGGAGTTTGCAATCCATTCTCCCCTTCTGTCTTCTTATAGCAACAGTGTCCTTTAATTTCTCTTTGTCACTAATAGCAAAATTCTCTGTAACAGTTGCACAGCAAGGGAATAACTCGAATCAAAATCCTTCTGGAAGACAAAGGAGATTTGATTTCTGACCAAAAAAAAACCCCAAAAAAAGAGTTTCTTCATCTTTTGTTCTGTCTTGAGCCAGTGACTCATGAGTTTACACAGTTTGCATATTCCAGGTTGTTTTATTTTGAACTAAACCTGAAACTTAGTGAATTGGAAAGAACACCAGTTAAATAGTATTGTAACTTTTTAGTGATGTAAATATAAATTGACAACAAATGGCTGCCCTAATCCGGGGCAAATTAATTGGGAACCACAAGATGGTGCTGCTATAACTGGCCTGGCTTTAGTTTAGTTTGGCTCAATAAACGAGAAAATACTTTGCCCTGTCTCCTAAAGAGGCAACAAGAAATGACTCAACATGAATCAGTTACTCTGTTGTTCCCCAACACATTTACAGCAATGTGGAATCTGTTTTCAAAGTGTCAGGATGACAGACAGAGCTACATCCTCTTGTTTTCTCTCCTTCAGCACCTCCGATGGTTGGGCAACTCTGCTCCCACTCTCTGTGGGAGATTCTTTATAAAATACAGTTATGTTGCAAGCCGTTGTCCACTGTAGAATGTGTTAAGGAAGAAATAATGTGAAATCCTTGATGACAGCATATCCAGACAGAATGCTGTAGTCAGATCTGTGCATGTCCCAGGAGCTGTTGCCATAATTTTAATAGGTGAAACATCCTCCACTTGCAATCATTTGAAAGCAAAGGCCAGAATGGCTGGGTATTTGCCAGCCACATTAGGGTGGGAGTAATTCTCTCAGCTCTATACATATTCATTGCAGTCCTCCTTAAAGCCACATAGCATTTGGGATCCAGAGCTGATCCCTAAGAAAATAAACAGTCACCGACTTTATAGCAAAAGTCTCCAAGGATTATCGTAAAGGTCTTCTGATGCATCTTGCCGGGAAGCCTAGAAGGTAATTACCTTCACCCGCCCTCCCGCTGAGTTGATATTCCTCCAGCCGCTGTCCCTGTCCCCTGGGTGCACCGATGGATATGCGGAGGTCCACGCAAGCAGGAGGCTGCTGTGCTGATTTAAACACTCCCCTCGTTCCCTCACGCCAGTTTGCCTCTATCAGAGCTGCTGTGCTGCAGCGGGAGGGAGCACGTGCCCGTGCCTCAGGGCCACCAGTCCCCACAGTCACACGCTGAAATGCCCAGCAAAGGTGACTTTGCGCTGCGGCTGAGGGCGGTGCTTGGGGGTGTTCACTGGCACATGTTCCCTTCGCCATCTCTGCTGTAGGGCGATAACTGCTGGCAGATGACTGTGAGCAGCTAGGAGCTTTAAAATGTCCCAGAAGATTCCCCGCGGACTTTCTGTCAGAGTCTTTGCGTTGCGCTGCCCTCATTAGTTTCCCTATATTGCCTCTCCTAGCCCAAGTGAAACTGCTGAATGAAAGGGACATGTTTTGTGTTAATAACAACATTAATATCTGCTGGATTATGACTTCATTTATCTATCTGTTAGTGGAAAGTGACAGCAAAAAGGTGTATGCAGGAGGACCTTGAACAGACCCATCATAAGAATGTTGTTGTTGCTACAGTGAACTCAATAAATAGCCTCTTGGCTACAATGAAAGAGGAGCTTAGAATAAACTTTACTGAGAAATAGTGCGAATATGTCCATATCAGCCACAAAGGAATCAGCTGGGACAAATAAGGAGAGTAAAATCTTTTCCTGGAACTAAAATGTAGTCATTTGGAGCACACACACCCCCCCACACCCCCCGTGTAGTGCATTCGTTCTTTCTTTATTGCATTTTCACCAAAGAGTACTGCTAAAATGTTATGAAAGCCAGTTCTTGAAATATTATATGATGTATCTGGAAGTAGAATGAACTTGATGTGTTGTTACATGGTCTGGTTTTATGTGAATATGTTACAGTTTTAACACAATGAAGACTGATGTTGAGTTGATACATATACACAGAGGCTTCTTCAGAGCTTTTTAAACTGTGCCGTCCTGGTTTGCTCTGCAGAGCTCCATGAGCATTTAGATTTATACTGCCTCCTTCATCCTACTGATGCTGTTGTTTGGTCTTGTGATGTGAAGGAAACGGTTTGTTTTTGCCAGATCTGCATGCATAGTGTTTTAGGAGAACTCCTTTAAGTGGGAACAGGTTCGTTTAAAGTCTCACAGGTGATCTGAGCCTTAGAGAGATGCTGGAATGGACATGGAGATATTAACCAATTTGGTAATGCCTTTGTGATAAAACAAAAGGAGACCTTTTGGTCTCCTAGATTCTGGGGTTGCTTTTTCAGTTGAATTGGTGTGGCATAGATTACTTCTGGGTACCCTACACACTGTGTACTACTCCCACAGATTACACACAATGATTTTAAGAAGGAAGAGCAAGGATTTCCTCAAGCCTCTGTTTTGTGGTCAAAAAATGTACTTCATTACCTTTAAACTATTTGTATTGAAGTTGGGTTGACCATGCAACAGTAGCTGATAGTTTCAAAACTTGTTACAACTGCTCGCTAAAATAAAAATCTACCACTTCATTAATTGTTTTCTGTAGCTGCATTATTGCTTATTTCTCTTTCCTGTAACATTTTTCCTCACAATCTATATTCATTTTATCTAGAAGGACACTGGCAACCTGCAGCACAAATGGCTCAAGTCCATGTACAGTTCTGCTGTCATCAGCGGTAAAGAAGTGTTTAAGAAAAAAAAGGTGAATGCTAGTACCAGTGGTTTTTACCTATAAATGTCAAGTATGAGAAGTTCAGACCACAGCAGCTTTGCTTAGAACTCCCTTGCAGGCTTTATGAAGATTTGTCTTGTATTATTATTTCTGGTTACTGGCCTGTGATCAGTTCTGAAGAAGTTGTTGACTTCTACACCATTGGACAGGGAATTGACCCCTTGGGCTCAGGATGAGCAGTTGGGTTTGCTTTTTTGAAAAGATGGGTGAAGAGGAAAGAAAGCAAGATCTGGTCCTGCAGGTTAATCTGTGGGGCAATCCCAACGGCAAGAGCACAAAGGTGGTGTAGTCTCACATAATTGCTCTGGGAGCCATAGGAGCCCACTCTCTGCTGGGTGCACAGCCTGGTGACATACCTCAGTATCCTCTCTACTGTAGCTCCATCACTCAGGATACCATAATTTCTATTTATTCAGCATGTCCCCTTCATAAAGTAATAACCTGTGTTTTCAAATGTGCTGGCATAACCACTTGAACTCTCTGACAGTGCCAGCATTCCTTGGATGGAGGTTAAGAACATGGCTTGTGGTGTTTTGGCATTCCTGGGGACTGGTGGCGAGGTTGGCCTGTGCTTGGGTCAGTGAAGTGCACATGCTCAGTGACCTCCCTTACCCTTCCACATCCTGCCTTCTCTGTCTTATGTTTTTCTTCTCCTCAGCTGGGCATCACACATGTGCTGGAATAAGCATGTGAGAAGTAGAAGGTTCATGCTCTGGGGATAATCCACCTCCAGCTTTAACCATTGACCAAGAGCGCTGTCATTTCAGAATTGCTCTTTATACATTGATCTCTGGTGGGTTCAACACCATACAAAGCCTCCTTTCTGAGTGGCCCTCACCTTCGCTTCTCGTTTGCACTTGGACAGAGAAGGATTTCTTTCTCTTGCTGGATAGAGAAGGTAAAGTCAGAAGGAGAAAGAGCTTGGGTGGCCAAGTCACAGGTGGTGAAAGAGCTGGGAAGGGTCTCCTGATGGCTGACGTAAGGGTTCGTAAAATGATGAAGGCCCAACCCTCATCATTCCTTTAAACCTAAATGTTTGTATGTGTTACCAAACCATAATGTAAAACTATATAAACGTTTTCACATGTTGAACTACAGATTAACTGTGGTGCTTATGATGATAATTAAAACCACAAACACAACATATTGTGAAAAATACCACATGCACATTTAATTATGATTCAAATTTCCAGGCGTGCAGTCAGGGAAAGGAATTACTGTGTTCCTCTTGAAAGTTGTTCTTTGTATTCAGCAAATCTTAGGCAATGCTGAATAACTTGCAGGATTGGAGCTCATTATTTGTAGAATTTAGAGAAGATATTTCATTGTTTCTGGAGTCATTGTTTAGATCTGAATTTTTTAATGTACTTTTAAAAGTGAAAGAAACAGATATATAGGGGGTTTATATGATTGGTATTTAGTATTTCAGATCAAATACCTAGAAAAAAAACCCTTTAATATTTGACTATGTTTACTTTTGGGCTTGTAATTCTTTTTATTTAGTGCTTGCGACATCAAGAAAAATATTTCTGAATGTTGCTTTAAGTATATGATTTTTGGCATAGTTTGCCATGTTTGTTTCCTGTCTCACAAACTTTGCTGTGCAGCACTGGGTCTGCAGCTCGGTCTCAGAGCCGAGTGAGCCAGGATGTTTACTTGGGGTAGTGCCCTTCCATAAAGAAACAACAGTTCCTCTGAAATGCAATAGCCACATCAGCAGCGGAAGAAAATAAAATATGGACCTTGAAAAATTATTATTCTATGTATTTTTTTTAACTTTTTTAACCAGTCTCATAATTTTTTTTAAGTTTGAGGTGTGTTTTTGAATGTTGGTGGCAAGGGAGACTAGAAAAGAGTCAAGCAGCTGTATACTCTCCAAAGCAATCTAGAAGCCAAGACCCTGAAGTCATGACTTACCAGCAGGATGGAGACGAGAGAGTAACTACCTGATATAGGTAAAAATATAACCTGCTTTGCACAAACTGCAACTCCAAATGGGAAAGTTTGGTCTTTGGACTTCTCCAACCTCGTTGAAGTGTCTACATTCTAACATGATCCTGTGCTGAGATTTCTATTCACCTACAATTTTGGGCCTAAATCTCCACCCAAGTTGTGTCTGCACAGTGCAAAGTGGCACTGCAGGAGAGAGACCATGACCAGGTCCGAGCAGGCAGGAGTGTGTCCTTTGCACACCACTGCTACATGCACAAAAATTGTTGAGCAAAGTGGGACCCTCATGATGTTAGCATGGTCTGGATGGGGCTACCTGAGGGATTTTTACACCATCCTGCACTAAGCGGTAGAGATGTGCCCAAAGTACATATGTGAAAGTTGTAGTAAAAGCTTAATGACACAAGGAAACCACTAAAAAAAAAAACCCAAAACGTTTCTTTTGTTGTTCTTTTCAACAACTGGAAGCATTCAAAATTAATAATGAAATATAAAACAAATAATGACAAAGTATGATAGGTAATCTGTAAGATTTAATCAGATAGAGAACCTGGGGTATTTTCAAAGGCAACCTCTTAAAAATATTTTTTGTTTGTTTTAAAAAACAAGCAATTTTTCTGCTTTGAAATGTTTTGTCAAAATTGTTGAGCCTATTTTTGTTTTGTTTTGTTTTATGCACTGTTTCCTTCTCCTTTGGTTTTCTGAAAATTTTCAAATTATTTTTCTCTCAATTTAAGTTCTCTGTTAGCTATCATAAAAAATGAGTAAAGCCATATTTATTTTCATTAAAATATGTTTTTTCCACACAAAAGGTAGTATTTTAAGAAATCAACAACAGGTTTTGTGAAATATTACACTTCAGAGAAAAAAAGCAGGGGGGGAAGGCATGAAAAAAGAAGTGATACTTCTGGAGAAAAAAAAGACATGATGTTAAATTCTGAGCAGCTGCAATCTGAAACAACACCTTGCAGAGTGTTGAGAAATCATAGCTACAGAGTCAGCAAAACACAGGTGTAAAGGGCTCCCTCTGTGGAGCGCAACTAGCTGCGATGTTTGCTGCATATTTGAGTTTATTGGGATGCTGTCTTGGGAAATCTGGCTGGCAATCTTCTCTGGGAATCTGAATGCAGCGTGAGAGAAACATCACACTGGGCTGTTCAGCTTGAACCTTGCACTACGCCTGCTGTGACGCATACCATTATTATTAGTATTATTTTTAGGGTTGATTGTTTGGTTTTTGTGGTTTTTCTTTTTTCTTTTTTTTTTCTCTCTGCATTAATGTAACTGAGATCATAACAGCAGCATATGCACAACAAAGCTGCTAACCG
Source organism: Pampusana beccarii (assembly GCA_013399365.1). Lineage (NCBI taxonomy): Eukaryota > Metazoa > Chordata > Aves > Columbiformes > Columbidae > Pampusana > Pampusana beccarii. The sequence goes on along the minus strand of VWYH01009553.1, from coordinate 1,627,982 downwards.
AGGAAATATCAAGCTTACAGCATTTCTTTGCACCACAGTTGCTTATCAATGAAGCGTATATATAGCCTAATTAACATAACTGGAACGACTATAATTATGCTATCATTTTGTTTACTTTAGCACATTCTGTTGAGGTATATGGGTAGCAATATTTGTTATTGAAATATTCCCCCTTGCTACATTCAGGCTGTTTAATTATCCTGTTAGTCTATTTTATTTATGGTGTGATTTAGTTGCTTAAAAGTGAGGAAAGTGTTAAAGTCCACAAACTCTTGGCTCACATATTTTTCTCTATTTTGGATCTTGGACACAATCTGATAAAGCTTTGAGTAGTTCTTACTCATGCAAGTAACACAGTCCTGTTATAATTAATGTCACTATTGGATTAAATAGGACTTCAGAGGATTGAATTCTAAAAATAAAAATAATCAAGAACATACATAGCAAAAAGCCTTTCAGGCTTCCCATCTGAGAAAGTACAATGCAAAAGCAAAGCTGCTAGTTTGGGATAGCACTGCTAGACAAAAACAATGAAGGAAAATTATATCAGACATTGTTTTCTTCCCTGGCTTAGACTACCCCACTGAAATGAAATGGCATCTGCTTTTGGAAAAAGCAAGATATTTCTACTGCAAATGTTTCTAAAGAAGGTTCCTTGTGCAGGCAGGACGATGCTCATCGCAGAATTTGTATAGTCTGCATGAACATCTGCATCTCCATGGCTTTAGCAGTGGTGTCCCCAGTGCTCTCTAGGTCCACGAAAGCCTCAGCATCCTCGGTGTGCTGCAGTGTGACCACAGCTCACGAAAAGCAACTACAGCACATTCTTATCTCTAGTTTTAGGGCAGAAGGGGAAGGGAAGGGCATATGTGGCATCAATCCCTGCTGGCAGGCATTTCTGGAGGTATGAGGTGGCAGAAATCCTTGCGGTGCTGTTGCATTGAACTTCTCCTCGTGCACCCATGGCACAGGCACACGAAGCCCTTCAGGCTTTCCCCAACAGAAGCTGAGTACAACCACCTCGCCCAGCAGAGATCTGGATCCTCTCCTCCCTTTATTTCACCAGTTTTAATGCCTCTCGCTTTATGATGTTGTACAGAACATTAATAAAGCAAACCGTGTTTGTACAGCTATATGATTTCCATAATTAGGAATGTCAAGAGTATATTATAAGGTAAGGATGTATAAATTCACACAGACATACTGAGAGCATTGGCAGTTTACCGCACCTTTGAGTGTAGTCCAGGGCCTTTCTTCACATTAAAGGAATAACAAAGGTTCTCTCAGGTCTCTTGCTGAGTTTGCTGGTTGGCTGGAAACGACTTTTTTGGCAGGGGGAGCTTTTGATGGAGCTCATGGTGGTGTTTTTGTTGGGAAAGTATCTCTTATGTGCAAGCTGTCATATTACAGTCACTTCTAATTGGGAACAAGTTTACTTCTCAAGCTGACACATACCAGAGATGAAATGCCTTCAGCATGTGGCAGGTTGGAGGTGTCCAAATCTTCCCAAGAATCTCCTGATGAAAACAGGATGGCCTGAAATCTTCACTTTCCTCTCCCTATCAGCTCATTTACACAAAGACAATGTAGATGTCTAAGTTAAAGACACCAAGTATTTACCTTTAAAAAGTGGGGGCCATTTACTGTTTTGTCTTTTTTTTTTTTTCTTTTCTTTTCTTTTTCCTGCAAATTGCAATCACGGCACAATCAAAAGAAGAATAATAAATGAAGGGGCAGCACCTTTCAAGCCCAATGTTAAAGAAGTCTCACAGTGGCTTTGCTGCCTGCCTGCGTTTCTTTACCACTCTTGTTCAGGCACCATACATAAATGAACACTACTTACATGCAAGCTTTCCCTTAGAGTTACATCAGCTACTCCTAATAAAAGCTCAATATGTGGAACTTAATCATCTACCAGATGTTTTTATTTACCGGTTCGTATTTTTTATTTAAAATTGCTCATGGGGTTTTCTAGTCACTTGGATCTAATTTAAACAAGTAGACCAAAATTCATCTCTGACAATACATCATTAAAGGGACATAGTTTTACATAAGAGATTAATTTTGTCCACAGACAGTATTTTTTTTTTAAATAAAGTAATCTATTACTGGAACACAACCACATATACACTTCTGCTAACCCCTGGCCACCCCCATGAATATGAAGATTGGAGAACATAACCTGTGGAGACAAACGCACACATGTGAGTGTCTTTCCATCTCTCTTGCTGCCATCCCAAGGTCCTTAGTGTTGAAATGATAGCTGATTCTCTCTCCTTTTCTTATAAAAGTATGAAGAAAGAGAGATGACTGAAGCTCAGAGCCAAAGACCTCAATGTCCAGCAAAAGCAGTAAAAATTGTGCCTTAAGAAGAACTGCAGGATTGAACTGGCATTTCAGTAAGTGAGACTAATCATAATTTTTATCCATCTCCTGCTCTCTTCCTGACATACTTGTGGCATTTGCTCTCTCACTGTAGCCTATTACTGATAACAGTGAGCACAGACGTGTTTTGTGGGCTGTAAAGAGCAGAGACCAAATGTTGTGACATGCCTGCCAATGACCATGGCTGGACTTGCTGATCCTTGTCTTTCACTTTTGTGCTCCTGTTTCAGACAGTAGATATGCAAATGTCTTTCTGCTGCTTGCTAAATTGTCCTTGAAGTCTAACCCTTTCTATTCCCAGCTTGGCTTCTCTTAAATATGCTGTTAATCATTTTTTCTGGATGTGTGATCGTTTAGTGGGTTTTATACAAATAGACACTGGTTTCACTTGCTAAAAATATATGCTTTAATTTTCCACTGTGATTTCTTATATTCAGAAAGAGGAAGAGAACTCACTTCCGGTTTAAACAGCTTTCTAGTATTCTGCAGTTGTGTGCAGGAACAATAACTTCACTCTAAAGCGTACGATGGACAGCACAGTCACTTCATTGAGGTGGCACAGCATGACAACATCTTCCTGCTCTGAGAACTTTGTCAGTGACTGCAGCCACAAATGTGAGCAAAACCAGAGTGTAAATATAGGTTGTTGAAGGGCAGTTGTTGAAGTGCGGCTGCTGAAGACCAGGGACTCCTAAGGCCTCTTTCCTTGCTGCACTTCAACCATGGGCACCCCTCCACAGGTGGCTGCAGACAGTTACTCTCTTTTCTTCCTCTCACAGTCTGATACAGCCTTGCTGAGCTTACTGCTGTGAGTATGTGTGTGCACTGACTGCACAGCATCCGGACATGGGGCCCTGCCTCCTCGGAGAGGTGATGTGAGACTCTTACTCCCTGCACGAAGAGAGTCTTGTGCTATCTGCTGAGGCTCTCAGGAAATCCATGCTGTGAGTCATTTTGTCATCATCTGGGAAAGCAAGCAGGATTTTGCCCTTCATGTTGGTGTTGTTTGTACTTGCTGCTGGAACTCTTGCCCCCCCACCCCTTTTTCTTACCATAAACACTGCTTCTGCTCCCCTTCCTCTCCCATGCTGTCCCTTTGTCTTTGCCCTTTCTTCTCCTCTTGTACAGTTCGTGTTTCCCCTGTACCGGGTTATCTCAACAGTTTACATTAAACTCCTCTGCTAACCACATGGCATTTGTGCAGCTGCACTCCCCACTCAGGCTTAGTCCATGCCTTTTTTGTTTACTCTAGGTGCAGGTGACCGCAGCGCAGGCTGCAGCGACCAGCTGGTGCTGTCAGGAAGAGCAATAGGCAAAACCTTGCTTTAGCAAGCCTAAACTCCTGTGGCCACTAACAACCTGCACCTTGTCTGTGTGCCCAGCCTTAGCCTGGTGAGACCTACCAGTTTATGCAACTGGGCAACAAGTAACATAGCCCTTTGAAGAAGGGGATTTTTTAAAAGTACCAGAATGAGCGAAGAATGAAACCCTCATTAAAGGGAGCCTGGCACACCCCATGCACAGCTGACGGTGCATGTGGTTTTGTGAGGATCCCTGAGTCCCATCCATTGCTGTGATCCACAGGGAAATTCCTACATCAGGCAAGGCAAGAGCAACAAGCAAGGAAAATAACTGCAGACAACCAAAATTGTGAGAACATCCACTGTCTGACATATCTTCCTAAACCAGGTTACAGCAGGGCACTGGGACTCTTGAATAAAGAGCCTCAAGGTATCTAATAACCACAGGTGAAAATGGTTTATGGCATACTTACACTTTCCAACCATTGCTTTTCTAATAAGACCATGTGGTGGAAGTATTTATTCATGTGTACCTCAAACCACTGCTTTGCAGAGGACAGCTGCTATGTAAAGTGCTTCTTTACCTACCTTAGTCATTTCCCAGCAGACAATAAACTAATCCTTTTCTCAGACCAAAGTGTCTCTCATAACCTCAAACCGAGACACATCACAAAAATATTGCATTTTTATTCAAACCAGCCATTGTTTAATTGTGTTGTTTTTATCAGCAAATCGCTTTCTTTTAAAATTTCCCACATGTGACAAGTCACATTGTAATGAATTACTTCAGGCTATATCTTTCATGTTGCATTAGAGTGAGACAAGCTTAACATGATTTGACGCTTGCAACCTGCTTCAAACATGGCACGTGAAAGATTTGAAAGGGATGCATTTTTCAGGGAAAACAAAGAGTTTATATATTTATTTTACCTTTTATTTACATTTTCCTCTCTTTTTGGTTTCCAACTGAAGTTAAATAGGGGGTCTGTTACAGAAAAAATTAATCAATGTGTTTATTTTCCTTACCTGTAAAAATTCTGTCAACTTCCAATTGTTTGGGTGGTTTTTTTTTTTTTTTATTTCTACTTTATATTTTCCCAGCTTTCTAACTGAGAGGAAACCTACCTGGTGACTATTAGGAAGAAGTTTTTTAACAAAGGAGCCATCACATTGGAGAAAGAATAGGTATAGGTTCTCTTAATGGGTGGTGACAACAGAAGAAACAATTCTGCTTTTGAGAGGTGAAGGTTTATATGGCTAAATCCTGCGTGGTCAGCCTTTATATTCTAAGATATTTTTAAGTCTCTGATTCAAAGGTGAACATAGCAACATAATCATACAGATGCACATACTTGCCTCACAACAACAGTGAGGAAAAACAAAATAAAAATAATTGGAGTTGTTAGAGTAGCTTAAATATTTTAATTTAGCAATTTGTTGCAATCAGGTTACACTTAAACATAGTAAAAATGTTTATTTATGTTAGGAAAGTAGCAAAAGGAATATTTTAATGTTTGAAGTTTTGTTGTTTTTTCTCCTAGAAAACTGTTTTGTCAAGAAATGTTTTCCTGAAACGTTGCTGAGCACATGCTGGTTTCTCCTGTACCCTGTATACAAGTAACAGTATATGCGTGTTGGTGCTTATTAATTAAATCTGCCTGAAGAGTTTTCTGCTTTCCTCACTACTTGTATTTTACTTTCTCTGGGACAATTCAGACGTTGTACTTACTTACAGCAAGAAGCAGATTCATGATTCACAGTGGACTAGACACTGATGTTTTTATCACTTTTAAACCATCCTATTTTGGCCCATGAGATCACAATAATTTCAGTGGGATGACATGAACTGTGAACATGGTTCATTATGTGCATAGGTAATGCATTCTGAGTTTATGGACTTGTTCAGTGTAAGGATCTTTATTTTAACCACACATTTCATCTGGTATACACGCTAATATAACTGCAGCAACCTAATTCTCCATCATTTCAGGTCTTAAAATTGTGATTTTAAAAGACATGCTAAGGACCAACCGAGAAGCACGAATCCTACTGCAGGAAACACAGGGTAACATTATATCATTCCTGTGTACAAAATCGGAATACTCAATAAAAATGGTCTTTTCTGGTGTCAAAATCTATTAAACTATAACTTTACCTTCTCTCCCAGTGGCACAGATCTGATCAAGAATAACATGAGTCAAAATGGGCATGAATTGTTTTATCTATGTTTGCCTTTAGCCTGCTATAGAGTAGACAGAGGTTATAAGAATCCTCATAACTGTCCTTCCAACACCTTGGTTTAGCAGTTTTTGTAATTGACTTAATAAATTACACCAATTAGGTTTTGAAGTAGCTCTCCAGTACATGAAGCAAAAGGAAAGAAGGAAAGCCACCATCAAGCCCCAGATCAGCTACCTAAACAGAAATCTAGCCTCAAAATGCCCCTCCTTCCATTTCTAAAGAGTTTATTGTAATACAGCTATTGGACTAACCTCAGTACAAGGGTCAGCACCCAGTGTTCTTTGTAAGCCAAGGGGTATATTTTTGTTCAGACTCCCTGAAGGTGCCCAAACAGCATGCCAAACCAAGCAGCGACATTATGAGCAGAGGATGTGGTCTGTATCTCATGGCTGATTGTAAATGGTTAGGGATAAATTAGAGCTTATACCGATAAAAATATTTTTGTTTCCAAAATGGAAATAGTTTACACGGTTTTCTGGTTTCACAAGGAGCGAGTACGTGATGCACTCTTTCACTGGCCTGAGAAGTGTTGGGGAGAGAGGTAGTGGTGTTTTCTAGCTCGTCACTAGCAACATGTCTGCATTTAAACAGAAAACAAAGGTAAAGATAATGCTCTTTGGCTATGGTTAGCCACTCCTGCTTCTAAATGAGATTTTCACAAGCTGACAGGATACTGAGTTTCACTGCCAACTATTTAGTTTAGTAATATAACTCAAGTAGTAATGGCTAGCATAACCCATTGATACGCAAGAAGGCAGTATGTCAAGAACTTACTTCAATGGATGCCACGATGCTGCCGTACACACTGGGTCAGACTGTGGTAACATCTGAATCCCTGAGCAACAGTTAAAGCTCTTTACAGTAAGCCAACATAAATCTAGAAAGTCAGCCAGAATCTCGTACTAAATTTTTCCAGAGCATGTGCCAGACGGTGTCTGTTGTGCTAAGCACCTAACTAGGTACCCTGATTCTCAGTGCTGCTGAATGCTTTCAGTGCCAGCTCTCTTCGTCCAGATAGCTGCATGAGCAGCAGGGGAAATTACGTATTATAGGCAGATTTGCCACAAAGCCCGGAGGGGGTCTCTCGGAGCTTCCTACTTCCTCGCTGCACACTGATGGGTCCTCCTGGTTGTTGCTGGTCACAAAAAGGTGCTTCCCTTTATGACCCTGAAAATACCAACTCTTAAACGGTCTGTGCACATCTGCAGGGCCACAGCTGAACAGCAGTGTGGATACAACATGCTTGTTCCCTTAGTTCCCTATTTTTCTGATTTGCCACCCTTTCAAGAAAAGAAGTCTTTGTGTAAAGTAGTTATCTTCAACTCACACTTAACACAAGTCAGGTTAAGGTACAAGGCAGACAAAGGTGTTAATTCACAACATCCAAAGCAGACTATGAAAACAAAGGTTTATGGAAGGTATGGGGAGAATGAAAGAAAGAAAGAAAAAACCCATATTCTCTACACGCGAAGCTGAAATCAAAGTTATTTCTCACTGCAGCCGAGTGCCTCAGTGCGAAGCTCATCAGCGACTCTGGCCTCTGTCACGCCTGCAGTTTCAGCTTGTGTCCCCTGGAGAGGAGCTGCCCTGGGTGAAGCTGCCAGCTCTAAATGGCCTCTCTGGGGATCCTGGGGATTGCCACTCACATCAGCCTTCCCACGCAGGCAGCACAGGTCGTTCCTTGGAAATTCAAACTGACTGCTCCCTTTCAGCCCTCTCATAAGAGGCACGATGGAGTTTGGCTCTCTGTGAACATTAACCAACTTTTCGTTTGCTATGTGTGCAAATTTTCCTTCCAAAAACTAATGGGAAGTTCTAATCTTTTAAGAGACAGTCACACAGTGTGCAAAAACCCTTGATAAAATATCTAAATAAATGCTTCATGGAAAACAAATAAATCCTGGTGATGATAAAAGGCTAATCCAATAAACTAATCTGATCAAAAGATCAGTCTTGTAAAATCAATTACATTTCTCTTCAAACACAAAAACATTGACAAGGTTCTTAGAAGAAATACGTTCTCTGTAGGGATTAAACCACAAATTGATTTATGAATATACTCCCCTAAGAGAAACTAGAATATAATTCCTAAAGTATCTCTATCAAGAACCACCAGGAATTTTGTCTCTTTTGTACTAGTTCAGCAACTCACTTGAAAACATGTAAACAATGTTGGTATACAGCATGTGATTTATAGCACACACTGTTTTGTCTCAATACTTTCAAGGACAACAACAGCAAGCTGTAAAACCTTCTGCTCCAGATCATTCCTTCAAAATAAATCCAGTTCAGATGCTCTGCAAGGACTGGTATTTCAAAGTGATAACTGACAATCTATAAATCACCCACTTTACTTTGCAATGAGACAGCACATCTGTAATCCATATTTATTTCCCATTAATAACTGTGAGGGTGCTGATGCATTGATTGGTTTATATGACATATACTTCACCTTACTAACTATCCTTGAAGAAGACCGAAGAGGAGCACTTTTCCCCCTTTTTTTTCTCATTCATGGAGTATTCTAAGATAAACTGTTTCAAATATATTCAAATAAGATATTGGATGAACAGAAGCTCAACATTTTCATGAGTTTTTTAATGAAATCCATATTGGCATCACTTATGTTTCATTCTCTTTTCAGACATCCACATCAAATATGAAAGCTGAGCAACACAAAGAAGAAATACTTTATTTCATTAAAAAAAACAGTCAAGATATTTAGTCACTTCAGGGTTGACATTGGTAACTCTGTGACTTTGCATGCCTCCAGCATTTGTAAAATTGCCAAAATAGATTTTAGGAAACTGGTGGGACTAGACTACCAGGAGGGAGGTTTAACAGCGAGAAGATTGATTACAGCCAGCTCTGCTGAGGGACAGTTATAACAGGCCAAGGTGCATTCCCCGCCTGCCCTCAGGGTGTGCGGCCTGCTGAAATCCATGAAAAATGTGTAACCTGGACTGCTCTTTTTTGCTATTCTGGCCTCCCCGCCTTGGGAAACGGTTGCACAAATCGCAGCTGGGTTTGTCCCAAAGCCCTGCCAGAAGTGAGTCAAAGACAAGGCTCCAGTCATGCCACCTGTGGAAGTTTCTTCTCCTGCAGGTAGCCAGAAGCTCATGGCTAGCTGCCAAGAAGACTCTTTCATTAAGTAGAACACATCTTTTCCACTTTGCCGATGTTTTCTTTTTCTTTTGCCCTGTTCTATGTTTCATACAAAGGTTTCTGTGTTAAAAGGTGTGCATTTTGACATCTTACAAACTTATGTTAAGGTTTATATTGAGCCTTTGATTTCTGAAGCATAAAAATCTCCATTAATAAATCCTATATAGGTAAGCAGAAAAATTAACCTCCCAGGAAAAAAAGAGATGTGGAAGTGCATAGGGAATGTTGGATGTGTACACCACCTACTTCGTAATGCAGATCCTAATCACTGCTAACAGCTCTTGAGTCTGTCATTTCCTTCCACTGTGTAAAACTGGCATACTTAAAAATACCTTTATAACAGGGTTCTCTCTCTGCTTCTGACTAATATTGCTCATAAATCAAAAATACTGAAGATGTAATCATTGGCTTCATGTCACACTAAACATTCAAAACCATTATCCAAAAATCCTTCGGGGAACCAGACAAGATGCTCTCAGTTCAGCTCCCTGTAGATTGTAGGTCAGTAGCACAAAGACATAGCATATAATTGGACTCAAGTGGTAGTCTGAGCTCATAAGAGGCCAAGGACAAAATAGCCCAAATCGTCTCCTACTTTAAAAAGAGGCATTTCAACATGGGCACAGTTCAGATTGGCAGCTGCCTGACCTACAGATAAATACAAGGCTTTAATGCTTCGAGAAACTGAACAGTGAACAATTTGGGTGTATGAATATGTCAGGAAACATCAGCCTTTTTGATCCAGGGCACTTCTGTGAGCATTTTGGCTTCAGGATGATGAACTCTGAATTCTTGAATTTATATTGAAGTGTACAAACCTCAACTTTAAACTCCAGATTCTAAAGGGAAATGAAGACCAAAATGAAAGCAGCATGCAAATACTAACTGTGAAATGTTTCCAATAAATACCAGATATCTTTTTAATGTCATATGACATTTTACAGATGCACAGAATAATCAAATGTTTATTGTCAGGCAATTAGTACATTAAAATAAATGCAAATGCAAAAGTCACTGACCTGATATCAATTTTGATGTCATGTAAATGGTACGTGTTTAATTTATTTTACCAAGGAAGTTTTAAAACGACTAAGCACTTGTGGTGAAAAATGGCAGAGTAAATCAGAAACAATTTTATATTCTCCAACTATCCAATAGCAGCTGCAGCAGAAGATTAAGGTTATGACTCTTCCATCTGACTTGAAGTGGCAAATTGTTTCCTAAAATTCAGGAGACAAAGAAGTTGTCTGGTTTGCAACTCAGGTTCCTGTGCACATCTGACTGTTAGTTAATATATGGTAATGCTGAGCACATTTCACACTTGGGGTAGAATAATCAAATATGTGTTTCCTGAAAACACGTTTGCAATGCATCAACAGTAGCATTTATAATACAGTCAGACTGGAAGGTGGGTGAAGTGGATAAGTTATGAGCCCAGTACACCAAGGAATCTGCTCTCAAGCTTCACCTCAGGCTTTTCTGGTGATGTTGCACCAGTCATGTGGCCTCCTGTGTGCCTCAGTTTCCGGAGCTAATAGCATAACTCTCCATCAAAAAGGAAGACAGTCCTGTAGGTTTGTGATTCAGCCTAGTGAGCCTGGCAGGAGGAAACAACACATTGTGCTTCTCACTCTCTGGGGTTATTTTTGGACCTTTACAAGGAGAAAAAAGAGAGATGAAAGCACCAGCTGAATTGTGCTTTCTGCTGCTGGAACAAAAGCAATGGCATCTATCAGATTTAATCAAGCTGTTTGCCTGCTTTTACTCTCCTGTACTTGAAACATTGCAGCACTTTATTTGCTTCGTAGTGTTTTGACACAACCCTTCCTCATTCATTCAGTTTATGCTCAAAGAGATTTAGAATTGGACATAACTTTTAAGTGGTACTTTTATTGTTTGTCTCAAGGGCCTGACTCAGAATCTGTTGCATTCCCCCAGTGCACTAACATTTCAGCTGAAGCATTGCAGCCCCCATTGTAAAGCAGTGGCCATACTCTTATGTTTTGTAACCAGTAAATGGCTCCTGTTGAAAAGGAGCTGGTAGAGCAGGAGGTGGCAGGTTCCAGTTTTCCTTCAGAATGATATTGCAGCTGCAGCTGGCTGGGGGTATGAGGCCGGCCAAAGACCCCTCGGGCAGATCTCTTTTCTCACAGCCGTATGAGTTAGGAGAGGAGACGTATTTACTACTGCAGCACGACACGAGGCTAAGACAGCAGGATGCAATTCTTGTTGACTTTTGCTGCAGGAGAACTGAATCCTCAAGAATATAGCATTTCCCCGCAGCAGGAAGAGCAAGTCTCAGACATGCCTGCTCTTCGATGGTACCACTCCACCATTCATACAGCAACTCTACATACTGGCTGCCTTCTGCAAGATGCCCACCTCATCATGCTAGGAATGGAGATGCACACTCTTTGAGTATTTTTCAAACTGGTATTTCTGCTCATTTACACCCTTCCCAATCTTTCCCATCTCTTTTTTTTTTTTTTCTTTCCCTCTTCACACACTATGTCTTCTCTCTAATATTTTCCAACACAGCTCTGAAGTCATTGACCTTGAAAACACAAAAAACAAAAGAGCAATTCACTTGCCAAGTGCAAATACCTTGACAGATGCAGCATATAAACCAAGCTGTGAAGTCAAACAAACCTGTAACATCTCACATCAGAAGCCCTTTATCTCCCTCTGTCTGAGTTTCTACACTGTATTATTTTTCCCTTGATTGCATCATTCCTTTCTGAAGACTTAAACTCTTGAAACAGTAGCTGCCTTAGTCTCTATAATAAATATATCATAGTAATGGTGTGATTTATGGATTTTGGTAGTATTTTTAACAATCCTGTTAGATGTCAGCAGGGATTTATGGAACGAATCCCTCAATCTTATAAAAACAGCCACAACAACCAAAAGCACCTCAAGAGCCTCTAACTCATAGCAATCCCTAATGCTGTTGTGTCAATAGGCAGGATTAAGAGGGCACGATGTATTAGTATGGGATTCACACTAAGGCTGCCCAGGAGATCCTGGGTCCCTCAAGGGCCACAGTTGCTCAGCTCCACACTGAGAGAACCTCCAGTAGTGGTGAGACTCACAGTAGGTATTTAACTCTAGACTTATACTTTAAAAATGCAAAATTAAGCCTGGAAATACTTGAACCTCTGGGTCAAGTCGTTTAGCACAGAGACTGCAGTAGATTTACAACAATTCCTAAGTGTAGGCAAGCCACTAGAGGGAGGGAGAGGTCCACAGTGCCTGTGCAGCCCTTCCAGAGACAGCTTCTCCATCTCCTCCATCACCAAACAGGGGCTGGACCCTGCCTTTTAATAGCAGATGGGGAATTCAGTTTTGACCCTAACTGTAGGCCAAATGAAGGTGGCAGAAGTTCCCCGGCCGCTGCTCCACATGGATGCAATTTCTCAGCGCCAAGGCTGCAGGCCAGATGCACATGTCCCGTGGACTGAATGCGGCCCAGGAGCCATCGGCTCCAGCACCATATGTAAGTGGTGTTTTACATACATATCAAATGTCAGGCCTCAGCTAAGTCACAGATGAAGTATAATGCTACTGCTGTAGCACGGTGCCCTTAATACTATCCTGCAATGTGGAAGAGCCCTTCCTCCAAATCATTAGCAACAGATGAGCTCTGTGCTTATTATAGGCCCCTGAGTACTTTGCAGCAAAAAAAAACATATGCAGAAAAAAGTGTGTCTCCATTCCTCCTCAGCTGACTTTTAGCAAAGAATTTAATAAAGATTTATAGGTTTTCAGAGATTGTTTTGAGCTTGGCCAAGGTCTCTTTTTTTAATCAGCCTTTTCCGTGAGGGGCAGGGGAGGAAGTGTTTCCAAGGTTATAGAAATTGAAGCAATATCTCAGGTATCTCCAGCCTCACTCAATGTGCTGCTAGCCCTTCCACTTGTGAGAGAACAGACTTTGTTTTTACAAGTCTCATCCAGAAAAGCTTCGTGTGAGCAATAAAATGTTAGACCCTATAAGCTTATGCTAATACTCATGTATCTGGGCTTTATCAGGTTTGGAAATAAAAAATTAATCCCCTAAAATTTCCAAAGATAAAAAGAAAATGTGCTGAGAGCAAAGAGGTGAAAGTTATCCTTTGTTATTATCAATTAATTAAACTACTGAAGGCTGGTTGGATCATTGCAGATGGACTAATGTCAGAAGAGATGTTTCAGTCCTGCAAGGAGTTTGAAATGTCCTTAAGAAATATTACAATTTGGAGTTACGATGGACAACATTCTAGTGTGAGTGAAGCAAAAGTCTTCATTCCTGCTAAATTGATGTTCCAAGCATTCTGAAATGCTTTTCAGAGAAGACGCACAAGATTTCCCGGTAACTTGGATAAAGGCATTGAATTCAGGGAGAAATGGCTTGGAGTTAGCATTTAAGCCTGAAAAGATTCAGCTGTTAGTTACAGGGAGTAATATAGTAAGAATCGAGGAAACACTAGTTTGGTGGACCTTGGAAATTATGATCCCTGGCAACCTACAAGAAACATCCCAGGTCTGCTCATTTTTTTTCTACGTGGGTTGTGCTCCCTCAGCTACTGAGCATTCAGGTTGGCTTCCTGCAGACTCTTTTCAGTTAGACCACACTTTTCCTGAGATGCAGCATCCAAAACAGGACACAATACTCAAGATGAGTCATCAGAAATAGGGAAAATAACAAAATAACTGCTTCACATGTCTAGCACACTTTGTGTTTGCATTTGCTCTGGCTGGGATTCACTGTCTTTTTCTGCAGACGTGCAATTCAGCTTGCATTTTTTGTCCTTTAAGCACACATCTGATTATGCCTACATGTGTTTTATTTACCTTATTGAACTGCATCCTGGTTATGCCATGACATTTTTTTTTTTAATTTACCAGAGCCATTTGGACCTTGGAGACTTCACTATATGAACTCCTCATGTCACCGCCTAAGTATTTAACAAAAATGTTTGTTATAATACCTAATGTCAGACCTAGAGCCCTACTGCAAAATCCTGCTTACTAGATCAGTCCGGTTGCCAGTTGTTAGGGATTTCAGCATGAACAAGAATCCAGATCTCTTGGAGAGGGAATCAACAAGTAGCTGTGCTGTTAGAAGAGGGGGCAGAGTTTTCATACTCTACAAGAATAGATAGTCCAACAGTCTATCCCTGATATCAGCCAGTTTCAAAGGAAGATTGAAGAAACTGCAGAATGGGCAGCTGTGGAACTAGGAAGATTATGCTGTAACCAGAAAATTACAAGTGACAGTAGCATAGCACATACTGAATTTCTGCCAGACAGTATTATCTGGGAGTCTGAAAAAGGGAGAGTGACTGAATGAAGAGCTCTTAGGGAAGATAAATCTCTTACCTAGTGAGAGAGGATGGCTTTGTTTTTAAGTCTCTACCTGCTCAGCTTTGCAGGGGTTCTGACAACTGTTTCTACTACAGACTTTTCTTATGGACCTTGAACAGATCAGTTAATCTCTTTGAGCATCAAATTTCTTCCTGATTCTGAGGGATACAGACAGTTGAAGTGTTCAAGTGACTCCCTAATATGATGAAAGGATAAAGACAGAAGGCACCACAGATTAATAAATGCCTTGACTGGAACATAGTTTGTGTCTAGTGAGACACCCACATGAAGTGAGAAGATACATTGCACAGCTTAGATAAAAGAAGTAAGGGAAGACAAGAGCTACCTGTGATAAAATAGATGGGATTAAAGTTGGTATCGTGAGGAGGAAAAGAATTGTGTTGTTTTATTCGAAGCATTTGGATCCCATATATAAAGTCTATGCAAAGCGAGAATTGCCAGTCATCAGCAATGAAAAGTCAAGTAAGAGACTATGACACATGAGTCCCCTTAAGACCAAAGTCAAAATAGATTTATGATCCAGATTAGGACTCTGGTACAATTTCATAGAATCATAGAATAATTTCAGTTGGAAGAGACCCTTGGGATCATTGATTCCAACCATAACCTAACTCTAGCACTAAACCACGTCCCTAAGAACCTTGTCTAAATGCCTTTTAAACACCTCCAGGGATGATGACTTCACCACTTCCCTGGGCAGCCTGTTCCAATGCCTGACAACCCTTTCCATGAAGAATTTTTTCCTATGACCCAAGTGCAGGACCCAGCACTAGGCCTTGTTAAACCTCATACAATTGGCCTCATCCCAACGATCCAGCCAGTCCAGATCCCTCTGTATGGCCTTCCTACCCTCCAACAGATCAACACTCCCACCCAATTTAGGCAGTAAAGTCTGATGTTGAGATGCTGAGAACTCATTACACGTGGCTTTGGGGCTGTATAAAGTCAAGGGAAGCTGAAGGCCTGCTTTGTGCTTAAACAAAGTGGCTGAAGAAACAACACAGCTCAGGACTTAGCTCCTGTCTGCATAGAAGACGACAAAAACAGTTTATCAGATCATCTCCTTACTAACTTCCTTGCTATCTCAATGATCTGATCAGACAAGAGGAGACACTGTCTCCTAGAGTACATGTGAACAACCCTCCCAGAATAAGGTTTTTCCTTGGTCACTGTTACTGACCCCGTTATACAACATCTCACCCTGCTCCCCGACCCAAATGCTAGAGGAGAAAGTAGGTGCAGAAGCAGCCAAAGCACCATTTGACCCTGACTGAGGGAAGGCACAAGACAACTCTGTGAGGATCATGGAAGCAGATGTGCACAACGTGACCAACCACTGCAAATCGGAGCTAGAGCAGCATGGAGTGAGCACTAGTACCACAGTTGTATGATGTTACTAGCATCTAATAATTTTGAAATTTTATGTACTGCAAATCATATTTCTACCATATACTAATTCCAACCCTCACTATGCTTAAGGCTGAAAGGATCTATGAGCCTGAATTCCTTACAGTAATTCACTCTGAGAGGGTGGATTCTGTAGGATTTCTCAGCATCACGCATGTGCACACACATGCACACGTGTGTATGAGCCATGTCAGATTCTTCACAAAATGAAGTCATAGCTTCTGTTTTCTTTGGAGATGGATGAATGAAGACAGGTTAGCATTTATATAAGAGCCCAGCAAGTGTTTCGTTCATGTCAGGTATGGAAGGTACAGTGTAATTTCCTTTCTTCAGGTTCAGGTCCTTTCTTTGCTCCAGAGAATCCAAGTTGAATTTCACCTGCTGGTAGACAGTTTTGTGATGGAGAATTGTTAGACAAGAATGGATGGGATGAGGTACAATAACAGAAATTACTTCCTTATGAGTTTAAAAGGAAAGAGTTAATTTCCTTGCTTCTTCAGAAGAAGGTGAGTCACCTCCCACTTTTACAAGACCTGCTTAAGCAGTTCAAGTCTGCATCTCAGCCTTGTGATACCCATGTCATTCGCATAGCTCTGAATACCCTTGTACAGGTCCAGGTGACTCATATTCCTCAACAGGTTTTGTGCAAATGTGCAGAACTCCTTCATCTATACATGCCAAACCACTGAGCTTATGAAGCCAGAAACTGGAAGCAATTTATAAATCTAATTTCAGATCTCGGAAGAATAATGCAAGGCAGAATGGAGAGCTTATGTATCTCCTCTTCGTGTACATTCACTGGGTACGATGTAACCTACTTTTAAGTAAAAGTCATCATTTAACATAGTGTGTCTGCTTTGTTTAAAAGAGCTTTTAAAGGAACCCATTTGTCTTATTTTCACTCCTGTTTTTTCTTTCCTTCTCACCTTTGAATACTTCAGGTCTTATTTCTGACTTACAGGGATGGTCATCTGTTTGTCTCATTCTCATGTGGTCTCCCGGGATAGAAGAGAAAAGATGAACCTTGCATTCCTTCACTATCTTGGTCCCCAGGGAAATAACCTGTAGCCACAGATATGGAGCAGAAAAAATGAGTGAGCTGGGCTTTTCCACCATCCTTTATTTACACTTTTCATGGTTTCTTTTCTTTCAATATTGCTTATGTATTTACATTCAGCTAGCAGGCCAGCGGGGATCAAGGTCTTTAACTAGTGGAGTTTCTTATCGCAGCAAGGAGAGGGTATAAGAGTCCAGATTAAAAAAAAATATATAATTAAAAAAATGGTAACTTGCAACACTGTTTGTAACTGCTAGAATTATGACACCAAATATTGTTTTCTGGATTAATCTAGAGTAACCCCATCAGTGTCAGAGCAACTGTGAATGCACAGAGCTATTGGTGCCCACTGATAGTAAAACTCCCTTTATAAAGCAGCACGCCCAAAATGAGGATATGATACAGTGCGCTAGAAGTTTTATACTTGGCATAAATAGAACTCTTAGGAGGGGGGGAGTGGAGTAGGAAGAGAGAGAGAGAATTGGTGTGCAGCAATTATGTAGCATAAACTGTGATAAAAATATTGGTAGAGATTAGTAACTTTTGCCTGGTTTCAGGTTTCATTATAAACTGAGATATTAGATGAGATCTAGCAAGAAATGTTTACCCAAAGGCAAATGACTTTTTTAATAACTCTTGTGAGCAACAGATCTTTTCCTGATTTTTATTGGCCATTTATGATTCTTTTTGATTGCCTGAGACAACACGACGCACCCAGAAACATGAAACTTCTAGGAAGTCCATTGGGTCAATGTGGAAGGCAATGGAGAAGAGGAGGGTGTTTCAGATGGCTTCACAGAGTCAGTCAGTCACCAGCCAGCCCAGTGTGGCTACCACAAAACCACAGCTATGGTGCAGCAGGTGAAACAGGGAACTGTTGCAAGGTAACATTGCATAGGATTCAAGAAGGATGGAAAAATTACAATGTAGATTCTAGAATAGGGAGGCTATCTCGCTTCTGTTTTACAAGTAGTATTTTTCAAAAGAGTTTTATTTATACCGAAGATCGTGGACTGATAAGCCTAGCAGAGGCTGAGCTGGAATATCGTTACCCTGCACTGTTTTTACAGGTAGGTAAATGCAGGGGAGGAAGAAGAGCCCGTGGGCAGGGTAGGCATTATGCCAGCACAAAGAGTAGCAAGAGGACTCACCCCACTTCTCACCTTTCACTCAGTAGCTTGGGGTTTGTGCTTTCACCTGACGTCAGGTAAAACCATTTTCAAATTTCCTGTCTGTTGGAGGGAACTTGAACCCACATTATCTCATTCACCAACCTGTCCTTATGCTTTCACTCACATGCAATTTGGATCCATTCCAGAGAACATAAAGTGCCAATATCTCTCCTCAGGTGAGTTATGCTTGCAGTCGGAGAGCTCTCAGAGGGTAGGATCTTATGGCAAAATATCAGTTTGTGGGTCTTGGCACCACAGGTTTCAGATCAGCATCCAGTTATGTGATGATTTCCACAGCACTCTAGTTGGTGGCTTCTGCTTGCAGGAAGGAATGTCTGAAAGTGTGCTTAAAAGAAACTGTACCTCCTTCGTGCACCATTCATTCACTGAACTCAGCGAATGAAAGAGTTTCAGTCAGACTCTTTGATGAAAAATTTCATTGAGGCAAAGTCTTTGATGAGGCAGTTACCTCACCTCCTACAGAAATTGGTAGACACTTTCTACAAGAAAGAAAAAACTTCTCAGCAGCCACTTATGGGGGTACTCAGAGGAGCCTGCAGCCAGTTTCTTCAAGAGGAGTCGGTGGAGCTACAGGAGCACAAGGGAGCACAGGTGTGCCTATGGGTCTGTATTATCTTAAGCTGGTCCTGCAAAGAGATGAAAGGAAAAGTGTTGGGGTAACTTCAAAGGCACTTGTTTAAACCTAGTCAAGGTTTCACTTAGCTTCTCTTTTTAATAAGAAACAAAAATACTAAAGGAGTTGCATAGAGACAAAAATATCAGGGGCACCATAATGGACTTCAGTGCCATGAGAACTAGCGCCTAATGTGACAGACTACACTGAGGATGTATATTGCAGGAAATTACTGCATATGCAAGTCATTATTTCCTGTAAAAATAACATGGAGTACCAAAAACCACTGATGTATCTCATGGGGAATTTGCAGGAGATCTCCTTTAATTAACTTGAGTCACTGGTGAATCTAAGTAAATAAATCAATGCAATCTTGATCTTCTTAGAACTGAATGAGTAGAAGGTTCCTCCATTGCCTCAGGAGTCTGTCTTGTATTGTTTCTTGGTTATTCAGAGTGACCGGGCTACTCAGTGTGGAGGTGCAAGTTTCCCTCCTCATGCCTGAGTACATTGTCAGCAAGCAGAAGAAAGCAGGACATGGACATCCTCAGAGATAGCGCTGGCTTTCAGTGCTTACCTGAGTTGACAGCACAGTTACCGCAGGTTCATGGCACCTCCTGTTCCTAAAAGCGTTTTCTTTTTCACTCTCTGCCTACATGAATTGACACAACAAAGGAAAGTTGATAGCAGGATCTCTAGGAACTTCGTTTTAGGAAGTCAGCAAGATCTACTGAGGCAAACGAATGTCAGAACAAGAGTTTCTAATTGTGCTCCTGTTCCCAAAATGGATTTTCAGTTAGAATAATGGCATTAGTTGACTATGGAGGGAGAGAGGAAAGAGGATCAGGAGGAACCAGTAGCAAATACTGAGTGTATGTAGGCCTATACTTACCAATTGTCTGCTTGTGACTCAGTATCTAAATCATATTTCATGCTATTGTTTGGAGTTCCATGACTGAGCAAACTGCTTGATCCAAAGCCCACCTAAAATTTCAGGCAGAAGACTGACACTGGCTCTTTTCCAATCTTTTTCCAACGAATGACTCAGCTGGATTTGGAGCCCTTTGCATACCTGGCACAGCCAGAAGAAATGCAAGGACTGAGAAGTAATTCTATAGCTTTGTGCTTCAAATTCACATTCTCTGCTGAGGTCAAACATTTACTGGCTAGCAACACCAAAACCATCTTATATTACATGGCAAGTGCTAGCATAGCTTAAAAGACAAACTAATTTCAAACATCAGAGAACAGAATAAAGTTTAAACCATAGGAGCAGTAATTTCTTACTCTGGAAATCAATAACATTGCACTGAGGAGAACTGCAAAACCGCTCCAGTTTCTATTGCCATAAGCCAAGGCTCTGATTCCCAGTCTAAGTGTTACTCAGCAGACTTTGATCCTCACTGGGAGGAAGCAAGGATCTGACCTCTGCCTGAACTTGGGTCCTGTGGAGAAAAAGATTCCCCAGTTAGAAAAATAGAGGTTTCCAAGCTTCTCATACATCTGTTAGCTTCCCACCAGGCAGTGCGTGCATGCGCCTGGGTAGAGTTCCTTTGTAGTCTCCTCTAATTAACCTCTCATAGAAGGCTGGCAGCTAATTTGCTGACCAACCTCAAAGAACAAAAAAAAAAAGAAGGAAATATAAAAAAAATGCCAGGCAGTGGTTTTAAGTATGATCCTTGAATTAGCTTTGCCAGCTAGAGCAAACAAACAGCCCTGACTGCTGTGCAGTAACTTTATTCCTCAGTCTGCTTCCAACATCAGCCGTTCCTCACCCCAACCTTTCTCACTTGGAAATTTCCTGATGTGATTAAGTAATTTTTGGTTTTCTTGGGTAGATATAATGGAAATCTCGCAACTGGAAGGAACTGTAAACATAGACCAAAATTTACCTCACTGCAGCTCTTAAAAAACATACAGACAAAGCACCAACTCGAGTTACTGTTCTGGTTTTGGCTGGGGTAGAGTTAAATTTCTTCATAGGAGGTGGTATTGGACTGTGATTTGGATTTGTGCCGAAAACGGTGTTGGTACCACAGGGATGTTTTAGCTGTTGCTGAGCAGAGCTTACACAGCGTCAAGGCCTTTTCTGCTCCTCACACCACCCCACCAGCGAGCAGGCTGGGGGTGGGCAAGAAACTGGGAGGGGGCACAGCTGGGACAGCTGACCTCAGCTGACCAAAGGGATATTCCATACCATGCTTAGTGGTGAAATGGGGTGGAGGAGACATGTTGGTCAGGGCTGCCATTGCTTAGGGACTGGCTTGGCATTGGTCAGCTGGTGGTGAGTAACTCAGGTTTATACACATCACTTGTTTTTTGGGGGTTGAGGTAGTTTTCTTTCTCTTAGCTGTTTTCGTTTTTCTCTCTCTCTTTATTTTTTGTTGTTTTTCAATTATTAAACTCTATCTCAATCCATCAGTTTCTGGACTTCTGCGCTTCTGATTCTTTCCCCCATCCCACTGCTCGTGGGGAGCAAGCCAGTGGCTACGTCGTGCTTAGATGCCTACCAGGATCAAACCACGACAGTTAGGCTTGGAAGCCTTCCAGGGATTTTCTGAAACCCACACATTAGGATGCACAAGTTTCTTGCAACTTCCATAAAGTGATAAACAAGTACGCACCATCCCATCTGCCATAATTTTTCATCTCTGATTTCTCCCAGCTCCTAAGACTTGCAGATACACACCTCCACTTTCTCTCACTGGATTTGGGTTTCCTCTTCTTTCTCCTGACGCTTTGTCTGGACACCTCCTCACTCCCACCAGCCATAAACCAAACTTCAATCTCCTATCTCCTACCTCTATTCCCACGCATTTTCTTCCCTCTGCTTGCTTTTCTTCCTCCTTGCTGATCCTGTAGCAAGCCTCAATGTGGGGTCAAGGGCTGAAAGTGCATCAAGCCTGCCAGTGCTCTCACCCTGCTGCAACCCCATGGCACCCTGCAAGCCTGGTCACAGCACGATCTGCTGTGGCGCAGCTGTGTCAGACATACTGGGAAGACACCTCCCTCTTCCCAGGATCTCAGGCTGAGGTTTGATTCTCTCTTACCTCTATCCTGCTTTCTTCCACTCTTCCTCACTTTCCCCTTCTTATTAGTTACTTGGGGAACAATTATTTCCCATACAAAATAAAGACGGTAAGATACCTTAGAATAAGTACAGCCACAAGTGGACTCACTGTTCTTCTGCTTGTTCTCCATGTGGTGACACACAGCAGGGGTAGATTACCAGGCACATAGGATGGAGCAAAGGGGTTGCAAAAGTGAGGGGTCCCACCCAGCATAAGGGGATTTCTCTTCATGGTCTTGAATGCTGCTCACTGTGGGGCTTGGAGCAGGTTTGAATTGACCAGCTCATGAAGACAATTATACGACACGGTTTGCTTGTGATGGTTAGAGGTTTTTTTCTCTGACCTAGTTCTTTTCATGTCTCTGTTGCTCCAGTCAGTCTCCTGGAGAAACGGACAGGATAAAGGTATAACAGCTGTTTTAGGTAAGTAGTTTTTCACTGTTTAACATAGCCTGGCATCCTAAGTGTTATGAAATTAGCTATGGTTGACACTAATACGTTGCACTGCAAGTTTCATTGTCCAACAATGCCTATATATTTCCTTCAGGATACCTACCTCTTTTCTGTTAAAGTGGGTTGAAAAGCTGGTAGGGTTTCTTAAAGTGTCTTGATGGTGACCTGAACATCGCACCGCAGCAGTAACCAATAGTTAGTGGCTGTACAACAGTTCAAGTCATGCATATTAATAATACATAGGATGAGAGAGCAGCCAGGATGGGACACTGAGCTGGATCACAATCACAGCACCCCAGAAGAGACTCCTTATCTTCATCACACCTTGTTCACAACTGGAGGAGTAAAGTCTCTGCCTCAACCAGCAAGTTGTTGCTAAGGACACTGCACCTTTCTGTCTTTTCAATGGTTTTCCTCAATGTTTCTACCAGGCCAGTGTACAGTATGGGAAAAAAATTTAAGAATCCACTGTTCACCAAAAGTAATGAGCTCCTGAATAAATGATGCAATATTGAACATCTCAGAGCAAACACAGCAGCTGGGAAGCTGAGGAGTGGCCCTTTCTTGGACAGCTAGGAGTGGAGGACATATCACAGAAAGGAATCCCCCTGATTTTCAGGACAGTAGGATGTGAAATAAAGCTCCTGTCCTTAGAACAGCAATCTGGCAGGAATCACTTACTCAGCAGACAGGAAATTTTCACTGGTCTTGTTAGATCCGAGACCTGATCACCCTCAATCCAGTTGTGGATACTGGTCCATCTTTCCCCAGAGATGGCTGCTAAAATTATACACCCACATCTTCACAAGACAGAGTGGTTTTCATAGCTTAATGGCCTTCTGTCTTACTGGGATAAGTCAGATTATATCAGATGAGATTATTATCTATTCTGATTACTTGCTTAGAGCCCCAAGTCATAATCAAGTTCATTTATCTGCCTTCTTGCTTGAGGGCAGATTTTCTTTTGTGCCTCAGAAATACTATGTTTCAGTTATTTATAAATGTTCGTCAGATCATTTGCCTGTACAAATTACAGCCTGAATATTATCTGTAAACTCTGTATTTCCATTATTCATCCTGGTCCCCGCTCCTGATTGGATGCCTGAAGCTTTTGAATAGAGAAAAAAGTGAATGATGAATAGTGGATCATGAATAATAAACAGAAGATGAGTACACTTTTTCAAACTCCTATTCCTCCATGAATATGTGTACCCCTCTATATCAGTTCCCTTCTCCAACATTCATATGCAGAGAAAATAGATTGAAACAAGACTAAAAAAAAAGGGCAGGAATGCAGCTGAATCAAATCAGGAACTGTGTTTTTTTGTGTGGAGTTGCAAATGCACTACTCAGCAATTATTCAGCTCTGGTAAAACCCAGCCATTCTGGGTACAAAGTTATCTGGAGAGGCAAGAACAGGATTTTTCTCCACACATCCCACACTAACTTCCCCAGGAAGGTGGACGTGTCACAGTGCTTCTGCTTTCTTCTGCTTCCTTAGCTGCAAAATAGAAATAATTACACCTTTCCTTCTTCCTGTAGCACCCTCAGACCTCTGAATAAATTGTTCTAAGTGAGAAAGAAGCATTTTAAAAGAATCATCAGTAACTGGCATAAATCATGTCAGCCTTTAGATTCTTAGCTTTTAAAGTAACTTACAGGTATGTTCAATGCAGATGTTGCTTAGAGATTATTCATAAATTGTATTTTTCCCATGACGGATAATTGCTAGGTTCTGTGTGCCTGCCTTGTCAAACCATGTTAGACTTCAAAAAAACCTTTTGGTCATTTAAACAAAACTTTATTTTCTTGTGTAATGTCCAAAACTTAATTATTATTGTTTTCCTAAACAGCAACAATTTGCTCTCTTAAGCCTGTAAAAAAATATTCTGATTTAAACCTGTAGAGACAACTTGACAGTGAATGTGGGCAATTCCAATAATTCTTGCTCTAATTTATACAATTTTAGGAATGTATTTTTCTTAGCTGTGGGCTCCAGCTGTCTAAAGTTGCTGACCAGAATGGAAGCTGTGAATGTATTTTTTGAAAGGCAGAAGATTTTGTTTAGATTGTAAGATTTGCACTTCTCTTTTTCATGTTTTTAAGAACGGTCTTGAATTAATTATATGTGCATTTCAGTCTTCTTTCTAATTAGGGAATCTATATAACTCTTCCAGCTTTGTACAAAAAGATAACAGGATATTCATCTTTAGAAGGTAAACAACCAAATCCCTAGGGTCTTAACTGTAAATGAAAAAGTAACCCTGGGCCTTCTGTATGTGATCTAACTTAGTAGCTAGTTACTATCAAGCTGTTTTGAACATTTTGAAATTTGGAAAAGAAATGTTCCTAGCTTGAATAAAAACAGCCAAGCCTTTCAGGAACCACTGGAAGGTACTCAGCCAAAAGCATCCATTAGTCACCCATTAGTTACCCCTCTAAATCAGACAGAAAAGGGACTTATATCTGCTTTTCTCACAGAGTGAGTGTCTCAACCTGTTTCCAAAGAGCCTTTTGCCATCTGGGACCCAAGATGGTTATGCTGGAACCAGCACTCTTAAAATAGTTTTGGTTTTGACTTTGGCTTTCTTAATGACAAAAGTCAATTGCATCAAAAATTCCCAGTCTGTTTTAGCCACTGTAATCAGTATTGCAAAGGGTGAAATACCTTACACATACGCATTAAACAGACCTGTATAGCTCTGCTCTTTAACACTTTACCGAAGTGAAATGCCAGAAATTTCTGCATTTATGGGATGTCAGGATGTGAAGATTTTTCTGGAAGACCTTTTAAAATAGAAAATGTTTTTAACAACATTTTATGCTATTAAAGTACATAAGCGTTTTGATAAGTGCTGGATATACTTTCTTCAATCACAGAAATAAGTGGTGTGTCTGTTTAGATTTTAGCCCTGAGTCTCTAAAAAACTATAATCAGGAAGCTCAACGTACCAGTTTAGACTAAAATTCAGTTAATGGAAGTTTTGTTACCATACTTTCTGCCACTTTAAAAAATAATAATACAACTTTGCTCATGTTTCCTTTGGTGCTTCAATGAACTTCAGATTAGGGTCACCCTTTTAGTGTCCTTTTGAATCATTGAATTATAAATGCATTTCATCCATCTCAAGGCATCACAGCAAAAATTACAAGATGACCTTTAGAAATGGCTAGTAAAGCACTGCTGCTTATTTTGTTCTAGATCTTACTGTAGACAATCTTTTGTCTCTGTCACTCTCAGAGATAAATTACTATTTCCACTGTGCCTACACCTGTAATAGCAGCTGCCTTTTCAGCACCTGTCACTCACTTTTCTAACCCCTCCTCATTCCTGCTTTTATTTCTTTCTGCCTACACTGCAATTCTCTCAAGGAAAAAGTATATATTTAATATATAAATACAAAATATACCCTGACCTTCCTTTCCTTTTCCCCTTGCCTGTCATAATACAGGCAGTTGCTGAAGGCTTTTTCCTCTTACTTCTCCAGTTGTTCCATCTCATCTCATTCCCTTTCTTATTCTCGTTAGCTTCTCAGTATGCTCTGGCTCTTCTTCTATCACCAAACAAGCAGGTTTACTCTTGCTCGGCTCACACCAGTCTGGCCCTCCAGCCCCTGCCCATTCTCCCTCCATCCCACTCCGAGCTCCAGACGGGGTACGAAGTTTCCCTTCTTCCCCCTTCCAGTCTGCCTGCCTGAACACAAATGAGCACATACTTTCGAAAAACTCATATTTCTTTTGCTTCAGTAAGTTGTTTGGTTTTTTTTCTTGCCACTTTCTTCCTGCCTCCCTAATTTCTTGTTCAGACAGTCTTCTGGAGGATTTTCTTGTTCTCCTCCCTGATTACTGGGGAAAAAAAAAAATCATACTCAGTAAGGCTGTATTTTTTGGGTTTTATTTGATTCTTTTCGCTTTCTGCTATGTCTCATCTGTGAACAGAAGACCAGCCAGCGTGTCTGCATCAAAAAGATATGTCTTTCATACATGTCTTTACTTCAGACATATTTTTTTATAACCAAGTGAAAACCTTTTTGTGTTTCTTAAAATCCAACAACCAGGCCAAGCTGAACTCAGTGAAAACAAACCTCTTAACCCCTCTTCCTCATAAACTTGTTTCTCTAGCTTTTCATGACCTCATGACTGCTTTTCGTTGTCACAATATTGTCATGCTGCTCTTAGCTGGATATGATCTTCCACTGAGATCTCTCTAGTTCTCCACTCCATGACATACCTTGGTGTTTCAGAGCCTTTCTTTCTAACTTCTCTAAGATATATTTCCTACCCACCCTGATACCTGAGACTCCCCATATGGATCCCATCATCTTATATGTCTCATACTACTGACTTCTCATGCTAATAAACAGCTCCTGGAAGCATCCACAGAGCCATTTTAAGCTGGCTTGGGGTTTTATTTCGTTTTGTTTGTTTGTTCATTTTTTGTTGTGGTGTTATTGTTGTTTGGAGGGGCGGGGGGGGGTGTTTGTTTATTTGGTTGGTTGGGGTTTTTTTCTGTAAAACCTACTTGGGTAGCACCATACTGAGACCGTTATCATCATGCTGATCAGTATGACTGTTTGTATGGGTTATATCTGACTAGATGCAGACATCTTTAAATACAGGTGTATGTGAGAGAGCTCATTTTGACTTACTCTTTAGTGGATAGTAAGAAACAAAGTGTTGCCGGATCTGATCTGATGTGTCAGTATCTCAAAGTGCCTGTTTCCCTTCACTGGCTGTAAAAGAAGCTGGGGGTGACTAGCTCAGATGTTGGTATCTGCAGCTGAGATATCTGAAACTATTGAGAAGAATCCCACTTTTTAAATGTTTTGAAATATTCTTTCTTAGTTTTTAAATTACTTGTGGTTGGGACCAATTCTGTATCCCTGCCTCCTGGATCTGTGCAGAGCCTAATGCAATAGAGTTCAAGGCCAGGATTGTGTTCTTGTGGTGCCGCTATAACGGTTAGACTTCAAGTTATCAACAGCATCAAAAAAAAAAAAAAGACTGAAGAAAACATTTTGCAAAGGTTAGAGGAGCCACAGTGATGTATAGCAAGAATATGGAGGCATTCAGAAACAGTTAATTGATAGCTTGTGTGGCTGGTATTCACAGTGTTGCAGTCCCAGTGACTCCAAACATATGGCAGCAACGACAATGCTGGAAAAGAACAATGTCATTTAGTCAACTGCAGTATATAGCATGTGTTTATTTATTTATTTATTACTAGCAGTGATACGTAAAACTTTTCTTGCCTTCCTTTAGAGGAGGTTTTGAAATTAAGATCTAAGCCACTTGGAGAAAACATTACTTCCTCAGACTTCCATAACTATGGGTAACATTCATTGAGAATCTTGCCCTTGTTTTACTGCGTGATTGCCTTTTAGAAATTAGTAAAATTCTAGGACTCGTCCTAATTCTTTTCTGTTCTTCTCATGTCTTTGATTTTGCAGACCACAACGACCATGTTTGGGCAAAAGACAACAGGGATATGACTGTGATGCATAAAATTGCAAGTAATATGGTGATGATGAATGAAGAATGTTTATTCAGTATTTCCCACTATATTCTTATTCTTTTCAAAGAGCTTCAAATGGAATTGCCAGATAGCTAATTTAAAGCAAATAAATTAAATATTTTCCCCTGTATGCTGCAGAGTTAGCCTGCGGAATTTGTTACCAGATTGGACAGAAAAATACCAGATATGCAGACATACAATACAGCTTTCCCATGGAAAGCTTGTTGTTTAGTTCGGCATACAAATCCAGAATTGCAGTAGTATTTTTCTGCTTATGCAAATCAAATGTGACTTTTTGTTTCACCTAACTCTTGGTATGTATGTGTTAGATGGAAAAGTGGGAAATCAGGGAAGAAGGCTACTGGTTTACCTTTCTTGGCTCCTTCATTCTGGGTTAAGTGCAACCTCTGGAGCAAGAAGGAGACTTTTCCTTTCTGTAGAGCAACTAAATACTGCCCAAACAGGAAGATTTTGAAATATAACATGAGATGGACAAAAAGAACCCAGACTGGGAAACTGCTCCGAAGATCAGGGAGCTAACACACGGGCAGATTTCAAAGGTGATGCAAAGGAAGAGGCTTTTCCAAATGACCCATAGAAATCTTTCTAGAATTTGTTGTATCTTGGAAAATCACATAAAAATTGCTGGATGAAGAGAAACTTTGGAGGAAAACATTTGGCATGCAAGGAACAAGGGGCAGGGCAGAGACAGTTGGTTCCAAACCAGTTTGTTTTAATTCAGTTTTACCGAGCACATCTTGAATTCTGCCTGTTTAAAAAACGTGTAGTCTAGAAGATCTTCACTTTTCAGATACAAATTCATTATGGTGTTTTTGTAATGTTCCTTAAAGGAAACGATATTACCAGTTGTAATTTAGAGTTTTCACTTTTTGGGATTACGTCTCAATCCTGTCACAGAAGGTATCACTACTTTCTGTAGCCAACGCAGAGTGATAACCATCATCAGAAAGTGACTCATAGTTAATTTAGGAGAAGACAAGTGACCCTTTGGAAACAGCTGTTTCTCCAGTGACTACACTAGGAGCCTGATGTTTAGACTAGGCACTTGACTTTCAGATGTCTACATTTATGGAAGAAAAAAATTGAATTGCAACCCCCCAACACGTACTTACATGAGTAAGCTGGTGGACATAATATCATATGTGCTGACCAGAGCAGTATGCAGAGCGTATGCAAGATGTCAGCTCACCAGTAACAACAGTAAGCCTCGCAAGAGTCACATCTCTAAAGAAGTGCTATGGTTTGGTTCAAAATGCCCTGCCTACATTCAGCTCCATAAAGAAGCTAGTCCAATTTTTTTATGTTAGTCACTCTTCCAAAAATGACATTGGCTCTTCTGACAGGAGAGAGCACTTCATCATCTCTAAGATCATAATTTGATAATAGGCTAACAGGCTCAGAATGTGATCTGAAGTTGTGAAACAATTGCTTTGATGGCTTTCCTCAGCTCGGTTACAAGAAACCTTGCTTGACAATTTA
This sequence comes from Pampusana beccarii, assembly GCA_013399365.1. Taxonomy (NCBI): domain Eukaryota; kingdom Metazoa; phylum Chordata; class Aves; order Columbiformes; family Columbidae; genus Pampusana; species Pampusana beccarii. The sequence goes on along the minus strand of VWYH01009553.1, from coordinate 1,598,718 downwards.
TTTTGAACATCTGGCCTACTATTATTGAGCATCTATTTATAAAGCTGGCCTCAACAAAACTCTCACACAAGTGTCTGTCTTCAATCAGTTTGTGTGTGTCTTGTGGCAACAGAATATTTTACAGACATTAGTTCCTAATTGTTCAGGGTTTTCTTATACAAATCAACATTCCTTTCTGGAGCTACTTTATTTATATATGTTTTTTATTAACAGAGCTGTTTCTGCATACAACATAAATGAAAACAACTCTATTAGAGAAGCTGTGAGTCATTGCCATCATTTTATCAAATAAATTATTTCAAGATCTCAGACAAAGCATGAAAAGGCTTTAACAAACAGCTAGCAATTCCTTAAAATATATACAAAACATTTTTTTTCTGCATTTGTATTAAGTTCATTTAAAAATCTTCTGGTTTTGCCAAACACGGAGAATTAATTGCAAGCACATTTGGAGATGGTATAGGATATCAAGGGGGAGGAGAGAAAGAGAAAGCATGATTCTCATTCAAGAACAATGATATAGCATGGAAAGGTTGGATATACTACTGTTATTACATGGGTACATCACATATCAGGTAAAGACATATCAGGGAGCGATGAGAGTTCTGTATCTGTCATGTATTTTACTCATCATACAGTTCTGCTCTCACAAAGATCCTCCTATTACTTTTCTGGAGATTACTGAAGTTTGATGCTGTTGAGTCAAAAAGATGCCTCTCTTCAGGGGCATTTTCTTGCTCTGCTACATATGACAAAACTTTTTGGCCCCTCATCTTCGTTCAGGCTGTTTATCTGTATTTCACTGAATCCATGCAATACATTCATCCTTGCACTAGCTAGAGTATGTAAACTAGAAAAAGGAGTTTTGTTAATGGGAAATAATTTAGAAAGAGATTGTTGTCTCATCGAAGTCAAGGAAAATCTTTCGTTTGACGAGAGGAGGATCAGATTTTCTTCTCTAAATCTGACTACAAGTTTAACTGAGTCATTGTGAATTTGTTTGAATGTTATATTCATCTGTTGGTGATCAGTGCTGCGACTGGGAGAAAGACAAAAGAGGGGATTACTTTTTTATATTTTAGTCTGCTTATGTCTTTCATTATTGTAAGTATGAATTTCATGAAATGATGTTGCCTGAGCAACTTAGTGGCCTTCTATGGTGGAGTGACTGTATCAGTGGACAAGGGAAAAGCTGCGAATATTGGGATTTCTGTAAGGTCTTTGACATGGTGCCCCACAAAATCCTTCTCTCTGAATTGGCAGATATTAATGTGGTGGGTAGATGGTTCAGTGGATGAGGAATTGGTTGGATGGTCACATCCAGAGGGTAGTGGTCATTGGCTCAACGTCCAGATGGAGATCAGTGATGAGTGGTGTCCTGCAGGGGTCTGTACTGGGACCAGTACTGTTTAATATCTTCATCAATGACACAGACAGTGGGACCAAGCTCAGTGGTGCAGTTGACATGCCTGAGGAATGGGATGCCATCCAGAGGGACTCAGACAAGCTTGAGAACTGAGACCATGTGAACATCATGAGATTCAACAGGCAAAGTATCAGTACAGGCTGGGGGATGAATAGACTGAGAGCAGCCCTGAGAAGAAGGACTTGTGGGTACTGGTGGCTGAAAAGCCGCACATGACACGGCAACATATGTCCACAGGCCAGAAAGCCAACCGTATCCTGGACTGCATCAAAACAAACATGACCAGCAGGTCAAGGGAGGTGATTCTCCCTTTCTACTCCACTCTGTTAAGACCACACCTGGAGTATTGCATCCAGCTCTGGAGCTCTCACCGTAAGAAGAACATGGACCTGTTGGAGCAGGTAGGTCCAGAGGAGGACCATAAAAATGACAAGAGGGATGGAGCACCTCTCCTGTGAAGACAGGCTGAAAGAGTCGGGATTGTTCAGCCTGGAGAAGAAAAGACTGTGGGGAGACCTTAGAGCAGCCTTCTAGTACCTAAAGGGGACTTGTAAGAAGTGTAGGGACAGACTTTTTAGTAGGGCCTGTAGCAAGAGGACAAGAGTAATGGTTTTAAACCGAAAGAGGGGAGATTCAGGCTAGACATGAGGAAGAATTTTTTTATGATGAAGGTGGTGAAACACTGGCACAGGTTGCCCAGAGAGGTGGTAGATGCCCCATGCCTGGAAACATTCAAGGCCAGGCTGGACGGGGCTCTGAGCAACCTGATCTAGTTGAAGATGTCCCTGCTCATTGCAGAGGGTTTGGACTAGGTGATCTTTGAAGGTCCCTTCCAACTCAACCTGTTCTGTTATTCTATGTGGCATAAAATTTTATATATATATATTTTTATATATATATATATATATATGTAATCATTTGGGTGCCGGTCTTTTGGATGATCCCTGGAAGTGTCTTAAAACTGAGAGTGTTAAATGATCCATAGGAGATTCAGCATACCCTTCATTGTGAGTAACATTTTTCACATGCTTTAACAAACTTTTAGTTAGGACTTACTTTCACTTTCGTTAGGCTGTAATATTCACTTTCATTAGGCTGTGATTCTGTGATATTCTATAAATAAATATATAAGTAGAGAGAGAAATAAAAACTAAACTACAAATGCTACTCCAATAGGAGCAAAACTCTACTATTGGTATAACATAGCTTTAAGACACTGGATTGTGTGGAAAGCTTTTTGGTAGCAGAGTGTGGTGTTTCTGCACAAAACTCTTTGTCTGCAAGTGGTTGTCTATAATTATACTACCTATTGCTGTCTGTCATTAGTCCCATAAGGAACAAGAAAGATAAATTGAAGTAGAATGTTCTGGTATTCCACTTCCAGGTGTTTAACAGCTGGTCAAGGCTGAGGGACATTGGCACTAAAAGCTATAAATTCTACTGAAACTTGGGCCACTTTCCATCATTCTGGCTTTCTCACATTAATAATCACTTCAATTGAAACCACAGGAGCTCAGGTGCGCGCTGTCACTCTCTTTCCGATCATCGCCACACATTGACCTGTCCTGGACTCTCACTGGGGCCTTGAGTGGTGACAGGCAGAAAGCTGTGATTTATACAGGGCTGTCACAATTAGGGCAGAGCTCACAAGTGCTGCTAGAGTTTGGGTTGTGTCAGTCTTTCCAGTAGAAACCCTTGTGTTTAATCGTTTATAAATGTGGCTGTTAAATGTCACTCCAGGCTGCAATTTGGCATACAAGTTGTCAGTGCCAGGGGGAATCTTACAATAAAATGCAAAATCTGTTTGGCGCTTTTGAAGTAATTTGGGTACATACTCACGTGCACGCACACAAGCATCTCTGCCCATCACCACAGCTCCAGAACAGGAGGTGCATAACATAAGTTACACACGTTGTTTAACCCGTATGTTTCAAAAGGGCAGCTCCCTTCCCCTGGTTGTTGCTCACACCAGGGATGAGAGCAGAACTCCTCTCCCTTGTGTAGTTTTCAGGGGCTGTGGGGGGAGGGTCTCCTCACTTGCTGATGCCCACTCAGCCTTCTTTAGGCACACTCTGAGATCTGTCAAAGGCCTGGGAAGATGCCATGGGGTCTGGAGTGAGCTCCTCACGCTCAGCTGACCTGGTCACAGCAGCACTGGTCTCAAAAGGCTCTTCCTGGTCCACACCCTGTATGTCTCCTGCTCCTGGGCTACAGCTATGGTCAACTCCAGTCCCACAGTCCTCCTCCCTGATCGCATCTGAGACCGGGCTGGGACCGGGGCTGCTAGAGGAATTTCTGTCACATGGTGGTTGGTTGTGATTAAGGGTAAAGTACTTAATCTCCCCATTGCTAAGGTTGTCTTTCGCTCAGCAGAGGGATGAATGCATGACTTCCTCTCAGGGCTGCTGAAATACCAGTGACAAGTGCCACAGATGTGCCTGCAAATAAGTGCCTTGATCTAAGAGCATGCCCATGAATGAAAAACCATTCATTGAATATTTCCAGAAAGTGAGCAGAAAGAATAAGGAAGGAGGAAGCAAATTCATGCCTTTGAATTACACGCTACTTTTTTATAACATTCACTATGTTCCTAGTACATCATATGTTACAAACCCACCTGAAAGTCACTAGCACAGAGTAATAAATGATGCATATGCAACACTTGAGGGTGGTAACCTCCAGACATCAAGCAGCTTGCATACCAATAACAAGTTAGAAAACTTACTTTCTTTTGTTAGCTTTCCTCCCTAAGCAGAGGGGAAATATCCAGTCAATGTAACTGTAAAGGAAGGAGTACAGGAGCTAAGACATCGCAAAATATAAGGTATGAAGATGTGCCCATTTCAATCAGTCAGTGTGAGCATTCCTATTTATGATATGTCATAAAAAGTTTATTGCCCGTTTTACAACTATAACTGCCCAAAGTTTGATTTAACCAGAAAACATGTCAGTAATGTGCATTGCCACCAGGCTTAGCTTTTCATGTCCTGGAAGTCATGACAGCTTAGCCCAGATTTTTTCCAAGCTGTTGTGAAGTGAACATTAATCCCTCCAGTACCCAAGAGAAAGTCTGCACCATGACCTGTAAATCTCTCAGGAGCTGAGGAGAAAATCTGCACCCTGAACATCTCCTGGTCAATAGAAGCACCACTTGTGTTATTATTAGCTGGATACATTCCTATTTTTACTGCTCCATACTACAACCCATAATCTAAACTCCTGGGTAATTTTTAAACCATCGCTGATGTGTTTTGCCATTAGAAGCACTAAAGTCTCACCTGAGGCAGTGAGGGAGCTCAGTTAGTCTTGCTGGCCATAGGGAAGGTTGTCTGCTTCACTGGGACAGACCAGGTATTGCTGGAGGGTTTTCCTTTCCCTTTTCACTTGCCTCAAGCTATGGGTAGAAATATTCATAAAGAAGGGAAGGAGAAGGGGAACAGATCTCTCCTTCTCCCATAGAAGGGCTGAGGAGTGAACTTGCTTTTCCTGTCTTTCTTCACCTTTTGTAGTTGTCCTTGCATGGAGGGAAGCTGGTGGGCATTCACTGCCTGCCTCCCGTCCCTGGAACTGTGGGGTATTCCAGGCAGTGTTTTCCATCCTGCAGCGACGTGAGGCACATTGCTTCCCATTTGGGTCCAGGTATGCGTGCAGCTGGGAGGCTTCACTGGCTGGGTGGGATTGACCTGATCTGGAATAATTTTTACACTGGGAAATTAAAGTTGTTTTTTTTAAATGAGCCCTTGTGACTTGGTCAGTGAAAGAAAACAGGAGTAAGAAATGTACCATTGCACTGACAGATTTAGAGACCTCTCGTGTCTCTCTGTTTTGTTTCCTCAAAGGGGACAGAGAAGACACAGAATCATAGAATCATTTTGGTTGGAAAGGACCTTTAAGATGATCAAGCCCTATCATTAACCCAACAAGGTCAGGTCCATCACTAAACCATGTTCCTAAGAACCTCATCTACACGTCTTTTAAATACCTCCAACAATGGTGACACAATTACTTCCCTGAGCAGCCTGTTCCAGCGGCTGATGACCCTTTCGATGAAGAAATGTTCCTAATATCCAATTTAATCCTGCCCTGGCGCAACCTGAGGCCATTTGCTCTTGTCCCCTCACTTGCTACTTGGGAGAACAGACTAACACCCTCCATGCTACAACCTCCTTTCAGGTAGCTGTAGGCAGCAATAAGGTCTCCCCTCAGCCTCCTTTTCTCCAGGCTGAACAGCCCCAGTTCCCTCAGTTGCTCCTCATCGGACTTGTGCTCTGAACCCTTCACCAGCTTTGTTGCCCTTCTCTGAAATTGCTCCAGTAAGTTGAAGGCATCCAGCTTTGTTTTATTGACTATACTGGATTAGGCCATATAGATCCTCACTAAGAATCTTCAAATGCACAGTTGTGGAGAGGTAGGGTGTGGGGGAAGCCTAGAGAGGCACCTAGTACTCTCTGCTAGTCAAATTTAACTTACTTTCTTCAGCTACTTAAAATTCCATGTACTACTTCGATACACGTGTCCTAATCACCCTTCTGATCCGAGGCACATGGTCCTGCCATGCACGATGATGCGTCATCTCGTCTTGCAGACATCAAAGCTTCACGCCGATCTTAGAGGAGGACGCCAGCGAATGATGCGTCAGAGATGGAACACTCCCTGCATCGCCTCTGCTTTACCCTGGATTCAAAGCTCCTGCTGAGGCAGAGCAATGTGGGGACAAAGCAGCAAAACAAACACATGCAATCGAACAGCAGCCCGCATAGAGGCCCTGGCCAGCAACCAGCTGTCCCGAGTTCCAGGAAAACTTACCAGGATATTGACTACTGCAGAAGCATCAGTACACAAAAGTGCAGTTTGTAGACTAATTATTTTACAGTGTACAATGAAGTATCTTGTGTTAGTAAGCTATTTGTTTACTGAGCATCAAAAGCTGCTGGCTGCAGAAAAGCCGTGCTAGCATATTGTGTATGGATTTTAAGCCAAGGTGCCTTATGGTACTGAACTGCTAAATTAAATAAGTTTTCTGCAGCTGATGGTGTTACGCGAGCATACAAGATCTCAAACTTTGGTCCAGTATCTTCTAGTGAATGGATTTACGTTCAGTGTTAAAGGAAAAAAAAAACCAAACAAACAAAAACGAATGTAATGAAAAAATATATGCAGCCCATTTATTGCTGTGTTCTCTCCTTTGTTTCTCAAAATAATCAGAAACAAAGAGCTGTGTAAAGAATGAGCCTAATCTTCAAAGTAGAACAGGAATATGCTGAACTTCACCTGCCTGGTGTATAAAGGTTTTACCACTCCGAAAATCTTGCGGGCTGCTAGGAGGGAAATGATGGGAAAATATAAAACCTTTTTGGAATAAACAAGAATGTAAATCATTCTGAGTTCAGACGGTGCTCAGCTCAATAATGCATCAGCTTCAGAAAAGATTAATAAACCAATATTTCTTTCTTGAGCTCTTCTTTGGAGAAAACAGCTGGCTTTGATTAAGTAAATGAAGATCAAAGAACAGAGATAGAAACATATTGAATACCTGATGCAGGGTAGGTATAACTCTTAAAAGAGAAAGCAGCATCCTCTATGTCTTTAGTTGTGGGAAGGATTTTTTTTTTTTTTTTTTTTAATATATAACATTATTTATAGCCATTCTGTATGGTAGGGAGCCGAAGTACCTTTAAATAGTGTTTCCCCTATTGTAATTGACTTAATAGCTGGTCTAGAAAGACCATCTGTGTATAACAGAAATTACAATTGTATAAGGTGAATAATTAATCGAATGGCAGAGTACCAGTTCCACATCTAGCTATCCTGGCTGTGTTGTGGCATGTTGAATCAGCCAAGGGAAATATAGAGTCAGATAACAGCCTTTGTCTTGGCAATATTTTTTAAACCCTAAGAGTGAAAAATTGGGTGGAGCTACAGGACAAGAAATGTAGCTTGTCATTGATGCTGTGGTCAATGAGGTTTGAAACACAAACAGAGACACAGTAGGTGAAAAGCGGGACAGAAAGATTGACTTTAACAAGCCAGAAAAATTTATGATGACAGAAACTATCAACCTCAGAAAAGCCAGGCAATTCCCTTGTAGTGTGTTTGGGAAGTTTATTTTTATTTAATACAGATATTCCTTTTAAGATACAGTCTTACATGGCGATGAAAGAGTGCCTGTTCATTCTTATATTAATTATGGTCTGAATGCATTTTAGATTATTTTTCATGAACAGCTGTTGACATTTTTTTATCTCAGTAACCTCACTCACTTGCAAGTACTGTTGCTGGTGACTTCTCTTTGTCACCCTGATTTTGAATAACAAGCCTTAATAGGAGACACACTGTTCTCTGGATGAGACAAAATGTTCTCACATCTTAACAGATATTTCCATTGTAAGCTTGGCTCACATAATCAGGGGTGAACAAGATACTTGTGACTCACCTGCCACATTTTGTTTTTAAAATAATGTGGAATAAATTAGGGAGCAAATGAAACAGAACAGACATCTCAGATTTTGAGCTGCAGGGAGGGGAAAGAAGCCTGAAGCACATCAGCATTTTATCTTTAGTTCCATTTAGTTCTCCATTTCCTAAGTCTAAAATGAATCCTGTAAATTTTTCTGTGCCTCTGCAGTTTAAGTACAGGGATAGTTCCAGTAAATTAAAAGGAACTAATCATATGATTAACTTTAAGCACAAGATTAAATATTAATATGGTGAGGACCTCTGTAGGGATCATCGAAAGAAGAATGGCATTGCTACAAAAAACTTGTCAGTTTGAGATTTTTTTTCCTGTTAATGGAAGATCTGAAATAAATTTTTGAAGCAGCTGAAGTTTTCTGTTCTCTAACAGGAAATATGGGGACTGTATTGGATTGCTGGTTTACTTCAGAAAAACATGGAAAATGTAATCAGTAGGGATGGGAGGTCTGCAAGATTATAATCTGATTAATTTTTGCCAGATCCAGACTTAACCCCAAGCCAAAATTTCCTCAGAACTCAGACATTCCGATTCACCAATATTCCCAGAAATCCACTTAACAAACATGGTAGATCATACCCACTATAAGGGGGGAAAACTGTGTGACTCTAGACCTCATAGTGTAATGTCTAGCTTGAAAAACTTCACAAATATACAAAAAGACTGGGACCACAAGATCGGGAATATGGTTAAAAGGAAGGGACGAGGTCTCAGGTGTACTGTCTGCCATTGGTGGCAGAGTTGAGCTAATGCATGGGGGATGCACAAGAAAAAACGTCTTTTTTCTAATTTGCATTGCCTAAAGACTACAAGAATTATAATTATGGTCTAACATCCCATTGAGTTAGAAAATTTAGGAAAAAAAATGAATCTCAGGCTTTGCAACAAATTCCGAAAAACCAGCCTGCTTTGGAGAATGGATTTTAGGCAGCCCTGAGCTTGGTGAGGAATGATTCACCCACTTTAAATGTGTCTTTAAACCAAACAAATTTTAAAACTAAGCAAAGAAGCACTAAGTTAAGTATTAGATGAATACTATTAAAGACAACACCGGAATGCGGTTGATTCTGCCTTGCAATTTTAATTTAAATTGGAGATCAGTTTTCATATAAATTAATGATGAAGTCTCTTTTAACTTTAATGGATGGGGAAGCTTTTTAAAAAGAAAGAACTGGACATAACATGGTTGGTTAACATTTTAAATAGGCTTGGTTTCTTCTGTGTGATCAATATTGATCAATATTAGGAAATAAACAATTCTCATTTGCAATATTACCAACACAATTGTGTAATCTGTCATAAGAGTTATGATTTGTTTGCTTTCATATTGTTTCTCGTATCTCATATGGTTTCAAATTATGTTTGTATAATTAAAATCCAAGGGTGTATTTTTTTCTGCAAGAAGAAAAGTATAGCAATTTGAATTATCACTGGTTGCAGCAGCAGTTTCCCAGATGAATTAAAGTTTAGAGATTGATGGACGCAGTTTAAACCTCAGATTAGCTTTAAGAACAAGGTTTTGGTGAGCAAAACCCAGCAGCAGCCACTACATGTTTGTGTGTAAGGGATTTGTAATGTTAGCTTCTGATTTCAAACATTTTTGATATTCAAAAGTTTGTCTCCTTTAGAATTAGGTGTAGAAATCTGGGGCCAAAATAAACAGGCACAACATAATGACACTCGCGGTAAAACATCCTCAGAGATATCCTAGTTGATGTGAGAAGCTTCCCGGTTCCTTCAGCAGCTTGGAACACAGGCAACGCAAAGCTGCTGCTGTGTTTCCTCTTGTGTGGTGGTTCCCAAAGGATAAGATAGAATCATTTCCATATGTAGTAAATCAATAAGCCTGCATGTATAAGAATAATTTTACAAAGTCATCCTAAAGTTCACAGACAAAATGTGTTATCTACCACTGAGGTTAATATGTGATTATTTCTCTGTGTACAAAACTTCCTTCACTGCCTGGATTTATGCTCAGAGATCTCCATCTACAAACTAGCCCATGCTGATCTGTGTGAACCCATCCTGAGGTGGTACAGCTGCAGACCAAGAGTAATATTTGTCTAGCAGTACAGTAGTTTTTGCATTTTTTTTGATAGACCCATAAAAGATTTCTTTATTGATCTGTGTGGGTGCCATGGATTTAACAGAAGGTAGGTACTGAGTGACATTGGAAGCCAACAAATCTCCAGTGGGTGCATTCAAATTGATGGTATTGCAGGGGGTGTTGGGGAAACCGGTGTCTGAGGAATATTTCTATTAGAAACCTTTCATTTGCTTTAGTCCATTTTTTTCAAGCAATGGCTCATTTCAGAGACTAGTGTATACGGGCTTTTTCGAAGAGTTTTTTCCAAGAACTGTACATTGTGACTGGACTACAGATGTCAAAATTACATTAGGTGTTGCATGTAAAGAGAGTACAAGAGTAGGTAGCCCTATGAAGGTTGAATCAGACACTCTGTGTTCAGTTCTAGCTGTCATGCTTATCATCACACATGGACTAGGTAAATCCAAAATCCTCATCAGACAAAATCAGGGGCAGTCAGTAGAGGTTCGCTATGGTTAGTGCTCTGTCAGAAAGATCTTTATTAACTGACCAAAAGACTGCAAACAGTTGTCCATCTTCCACTAACACAAATTAGATAACATCATGGATGGCTGTAGGAATGTAAATGTTCTGTTCATTTGCTTGTTCCTTCTGTGGAAACTTCCTTGGGTGATTGCTAGGGTCTTAGTTTTCTGTTAATGGTTTTATGGAAGAAGATGGCACACCAAGTCAGAAGTAAAAGTACCATAGATATTTTCCATTTCCCATTCCACTCTCTCCAAGTAGTCTTGATGCAGATGTGGCCGATGGGTAGCTTTCTGCAGTCACTGAGCGATGTGCTGCACTATTTCGGTGATTACCTCTGCTCAGCTGCTGCCGCAGCATCCTTAAGTGACTGCTACAGTAAAACAATGCTTCATGTGCATGGTGACCAATGCAAGGAAATACTGCTTGGTGAGGCCCATGCTGACTCTCGAACATTTGCACACAGTCCCCACCAGACCAGCATGTCTCTGAGGCCAGGGAAGGTCTCGTCATGGTTCAAGTTGTCTTTCAGCTCCAGCTATGCCCCAGCATGGAGATAATGCTATCTCACCTAATCTATGAGTACAAGAAAGCATACCTTGCTGACACTGTCATTGCAGTAGATTTTGGTGTGATTAACCCTAAGGTTTTTTGTTGATTGTGTGTGTGTGTGTGTGTGTGTGTGTGTGTAAACAAATACATTTGGATTTACATTTGTTCCTTCCTATACAGTGTTCTCTGAAGATGCTGGGTGGGGTGGACTCATTCTTCCCATTCTTGAGTGCTCTTTCGAAGGTTTGTTCAGGACTGTGTCTTGTCACCTTCAAACACAGTGCTTGTATCCTGGAGATGTGCCACAGAAGCTAAGAAGAGTGCTGCGTCACAGGGATGTTTAAAACCAGAGAACTTGACAGCATGTAGATCCAGACATGGACACAGGACCCAGACAGAGCAGCCTGGCAACTTTCCGGCAGTTATCAGTAAAATAGTGAGACACATGGGTCTATCACAAATCCCAAACACATTATGCTCAGGAGAAATCCTTCATTTCATACAGTTGGTATAAAATAAATCAGTATGCTGCAACACAGGCTGGCTTGTACAGCACACATGAGCCATGCTCCCTGAAAGAGCGGGTGGTGATCATATAGGTTGGGAGAAGATTAATAGAACAAGAAGACAGGTAATAATTTTTTTTTTTTTAACTTTTAGAATTAGTGTCTACATGTACAAGTGTAAAGATTAATGTGGTCTCCTGTCCAAAACGGACAACCTATTTATTCAATCACATGCTTCAAATTTAGAGCAAGGTTCTCACAGCAAGGTGGTATTGAGAAGCTTGTGTTGGTAACTCTGCAGGCAGCACCTCTGAAAATCTCCCTAGTTCACAAAAATGCTATAATGACAGCTAAGATTGCCTGAAAGTCCCTCCCCAATCACTGATGCTGTGTACACCTTTTCAAACCTGGACCTCCCATCCAGAACCATTAAACAATCTGAAAATTTCAAATCCAGACAAATTCTACCACCCTCCTGGCAAATCTCTCCAGTGGAAGTATCCCATTAAAAAGGCTTCATATTATAAAAACTTTCAGGTTAGCCACTGAAAAAATCTGTCACTCGATGTAATTCTTCATAAGGCACAATGGCTTTCATTAGTCATAAGATTTTTTACACAGCGATTTGAGTAGCCACAGTATTCAAGAGAAGCTGGGTTACATGTATGTTTGCCGGCATAAAGAAGGAGACAGTGGCAAGAGTCCCCCACAAAATCCTGGCACAGCAACAGAGCAAAACAAATGAGAAGACAGGACTGAGGAAAAAAAACCAAAAAACAACATGGTAGATCTGGTAACATTTGCTTCAGGAGCTCAGCAGGTGCCATTCAGGTCAGCTTTTCAAAATCTAAACAAAATATTCAGCGTTCCTTTCTGCAAATGTGGATTTCTTCAGGAATATGACAGAAATTTTTTCTAACACGTGAGTAAAATGGTACTATAATCAAACGTTTTTGATTTCTGTAAAAACTTGATCTTTTCTATAACTCCCCATTCCTAATTGCATTTTGAGAAATGTCAGGTAGCAAACTTTTAATCTACCTAGACAGTGACAACTTGTTTTTTTCTGTGTTCTTATTTGAAAATATGTACACTAACAGTAAAAAGACAAATGCACTATAAAAGTGAGTTCATGTGATATGTTTAGAGCAGTTGAGTAATCTTATTTAAAAATAGGGGATGACTTAGCTAAGACTGTAGGTTTTTTTAATCTACACTGAGTGGTTTTAGTAATATCCTTTATTAACCAAGTCTAATCATATGCATCAAATGTGTCATTTTTGTTTGAAACTGACATCAGACTAAGAAAGCATAGTTATCTGTCTCTTTATGTTCTCTCTTTTTCTTTGAGCCCATCAGTTTTCCTACATTGCTTGGGGTGTTTCCCGTATTCCAAATATACTGAAAAACATGCCGAATAATTCAGAGTGCTCCTAGACTAATTCATCTAAACTGTAGTATGTAAATGGATTGGGTTTGTCACTGTTGAAAAATCTACCTTTAATAGCTGCTGTTTAGCATTTTCATTTTTTCATGTTTTCATTGGAACATAGGTCACTTCACTGGCAGCATATGACTACTTCTTTTAGTTGTTACAGGACAGAAGCATGTCCAATGTTCTTCAATATTGGGATTTTCACCAGTTCTGGCACTTCTTGAGCATTTCTTCTGATGCTAATATATTTAAAATTCTCCTTTGTATCATCTTATCAGCTGACCTTAGACAACTGCTTATGTTCTTTTACCTCCCTTATTTTTTTTCTATTATTCATAGCTTCAAATTTACATTAATCACTCTATGCACACTCTTCCCCTCGCCTTCCCTCCCCCCACCCCGTGAACTGTTTTATATTATCCTGTAATTAATTCTGAGTTTTTTTGAATTGCCTCTAAATGAATTTTGGGATTTGTTTGTTTGTTTGTTTCCTACGTGGCTCTCTTCTCAGATTGCAAGGTTGTGACCAGATGATATTTCAAAACCAGTTTCTAATTCTCATTTGCTGTTTTTTGTCTAAATCCTTTTATTCCAGTTAATCTGAGTCATCTGCATTTGAGATGCCAGTAACTTAGAAGCAAGTATTGCCATACAGAGCCTTTCTCTTCCTCATTTTTCCATTCTGCCTAAATAGTTTACAACAATAAGAACAATCAGCCATTGGAATCATGTCCCCAGGTAAATGGTGGATTCCCCAACACTGGAGACTTTGAAGATTCAGCTTGACAGCGTGCTGGGCCACCTTGTCTAGATGGTGTTTTTGCCAAGAAAGATTGGAGCAGATGATTCTTGTGGTCCCTTCCAACCTGGTATTCTGTTATTCTATGATTCTATGATTTGAATATGCCCCTGCCAATGTTAGAATATCAGTTATTATTCCTGCAAGCATTGCAACTAACTTCAACAGCCAGCTGTTAACTACTAGTAGGTTTACATTATCTGTATAAGAGTCTGCATACCTACCAGAAAGTACTTAAGGACTTGAAAATCAAAGGCAACTGAAAATTACAGCTGTGGCGAATGCCTCCAGAGTGTTTAGAAATAACTGTTCCTATCTATTCCTTTCTTGTGGGCTGTATAAAATAAACAACTTGATTAGCTTTAGTTTGTCTGTGTGAAGAATATATTTATTATTGAAAAGGAACTCCTTTTGAAGAAATGAATTTTAACTTTTATTTTTAAAAATTATTTTAAATGGTCGATGTCATTGTACTGCATTCACCAGAGACTAGTGCTTGGGAGATATCCACATGCAGTTATGGTAGGTGTTCCAAAAGTCCTTAGCACAATAGAAATTTGGATCATGACAGCTGAACATTGAGCATTTGTCATCCAAATGACAAAAATAACTCCCGCTTCCCACTCAAGCAATTTATTCTGAGCTGGCAACAATCTTCACAGAGCATCCCTCATCCTGGCTCTGGGGTCTTCTCCACTGCACCCATTCTCTCCCCTCCTGTGCTTGAGCCAGGCACACAATCCTCTCACTTTTCTTTATTTGGTCAGTAGTTGTTCCTTTTCTTAGCCACTGAAATTTCTAACCAGCTGCGTAGCATTTTCCAGAAAAAGTTCGGTGCTTCAATTTATTTTCTTCCTTCTCATAAAGGAATAACATAATATTGCTCTTCTTAAGTTGGAAATGACATTTCTTTCTTTTGTATATCCTGACGTCCCCTCATTTGGAGCTTTAATAAACAGGGTCTCTTTCTAGTTTGGTTGGTCTCTTAGCATTTTCTCTATTATTAAAATTTTCTAAAATTGACTTTTGCTTTTAAAAGGGAACTTGTCGAATGACATTTTGTCATGGAACTGTACACTGATCATCAATGTTTAATTAAAACCTGTCATTGAAAGGTGATGTCCTTCCTAAGGAATGAATTTACTTTAGCAGTGGAAGTCTAGAGGGGCAGTTCTCTCCTTGTCACAGATCGACTTAAAAGACCAGAGAGACGCGCAGGAAGGCAACTAACAGTTCTGTGCATATTTATGGACTTGTTGTGCATGTGGTAAGTACTCTCCTGACAGCTAGTGTTAAATCCAATCAATCATC
Source organism: Pampusana beccarii (assembly GCA_013399365.1). Classification (NCBI taxonomy): domain Eukaryota; kingdom Metazoa; phylum Chordata; class Aves; order Columbiformes; family Columbidae; genus Pampusana; species Pampusana beccarii. Next base: position 1,583,645 of record VWYH01009553.1, on the reverse strand, counting down.
ACTTAAATACATCACTGTGTATATTCACCTCACTCCTTCATTAGCATTCATTAGCAATTAATCAACACAGCAGTAGTCTCTGGGAAGTTCAACAATCCATAAGGTACATTTACATTAAAGATGAGCAAGTGAACATTTGTTCCACTTCAGCTCAGTCTTGTGTATTGTCATTTCTTCAAGGAGTGAAAGACATTGATCATACAAATGATTGATTGATTGATTGATATAGCATTCCATCTATTTCCTCTGAAGAACATTTTTCTTCAAACCAGAGGGCAGTAGTTTTACTCAGAAAAAAAATTTCAGTCTCCAGTTTCACAGTACATGTTTTACTGGTTGAAAATATCTTCCTGCCTTAAATCCACTGACTTTTCAGACAAACTGTGCTGCTGCACATCTTTCAGTTTGCGGAATAAGACCATGTTCTAGGGTATGGAGGTCCAGACATACCTGTTTTGCATCAGACATGAAATCAGACTTGTTACACTGATTTGCTTCTTCAGCCAAAACAATAAATAAGTAGTATTTTCAAGGTAAAGTGGGAGAAAAAAAGAAGTATACTAAGGGGTATAAAAAATACAGCCTTACTTTTTTGTTCTATTACATTTAAGAAATAATAAATCTTAAAAACCTTTACAACCCTGGGGAAAATTAAGTAAAATAAGTTTAATTGAAGTACTTGTTCAGCTTTGCTTATGACATAAATATATACTGATAATGATATCTTTAGTGTTTATCTTAAGTACTCTTCAGACTTTATAGCAGTGAATGATATAATCAAGTTTTAATTTGATTGTCTTCCTTTGTGATACAAAATATATAAGGATATAAAATATATAAGGATTTTTTAGCCTTATATACACAAATTTAAGGAAAATATAATTTACTACCTTATACTCAATGAAATTGAAATATTTCCTTTAATAAAAATACAAAGTTGTTGAGACACTAAGTAGACATATTTCTTTGTAATTATTTTGCTTCCATGAAGCTGCGTTTAGCAGCTATTACTGTGTTGTTAACAGAATGAAATATCTAGTATCTAATACACATGCAATGCTATGTGAATATTGAAAGCTTTATTTTTAGTGCACTGATTATGGATTTGGGTTGTTACTTTATCTGCTTCAATATATCTCATTAATTGTTTCATTATTTCTTTTTAATTAACTTCACATACAAATGTTCTCTCTTTCCTAGCTATGACTTGGTGTATTTAACATTTGACTCAATAATCTTAGAAGTCTTCCAACCTAAATGATTCTCTGATTCTCTGATTCTATAATTTTTGGACAGAAATGACTGGGTGTATAACACTGATCTCGCTGTTGCGTATCTCAGACTTATTAAGCCATTTCATAGTACAATTCATGTCTACTTCTCTCTGCGGCAGCTCTCTTACACACATTTTTGTTTGTTTGTTTGTGTGTGTGTTTGTTTGTTTTAACATGCATCCTTGTTTCATTAAATGTATTTTCTTTGTTTTAGCAATATTTCAAGGCAGAAGTTTATTAAGGTTGGAATAACTTCGAAGCAAAGTACTGTGAATATGCTTTAATAGTGATTTATATGTCTTACATGTGTAGTGCAGGAGTTGGAAGAGGAGGATTTGTTTTCTGTATTGCAGAAATAGAAAGAGCTGCACAGTCATTCTGTTTAATGAAAGATTTTGTCATTCTGTTTCACTATGATTTCAAATGAACACTTCCCTCTTTGAAAGTTTTCATTCCCTTGGTAGGGCTATTTACACCCATAGACCCTGAAAGCTCACATCAGGAAAAAAACATGCTATGGGAAATAAGGTAGGTTGTGCCTGGTACCTGGATATCTGCAGAACCCTGCTGGAAATAAAGCCTTAACCTACAAAAATATGTTGTAATCAGTCAAATTCTTCAGTGTTTAAACACAAGAAAATATGAAGCATAATTATTCCAAATATTTTCAATTATAGATAAGACGAATCACTTGCATCGTTCCTTTCTACTAAATTAGTTTCTCAGAGATTACTTGGCTGGATTCACAGGGGTGGAGGTACCAGCGACCTTTTGCTAGAGAGATAGTAAACAGAACAACAGTGTGGATTCCATTATGGGTTTATCTGCCCACTCCTATACTACCGCCTTTACCAAAAGGCTCTGACCTGACACAAAGATAAGCATCGCTCCTCTCTTTCCCCAGGCAGCCTGTCTTCTGTGCAGGAAAGGTAACATTTTACCTTTACATTCGCAAAATGGTTCTTTAACTTCATTTTCCATATGACTTTGATTTAAATTTTTTTCTCATTTAAAAACAGTCCCTCAAATGCACACATTTTATTTTACACATAAGCAGTGAAATTTGTTAAATTAAATCTTTATTTTGCAGAAGGAAATCCAGCAGTGATTTTTGCTTTTTAAACTCCTTTTCCATTTCTAGGAAACTTCAATGAACCATTTTATGGCATGATGATAGTGCAATGGGAAGAACTTGTATTCAAGAAGATTAGACAACCACTAACATAAGGCACTACTGAATTTCTCAACCCTACGGGCAACAGAAATGGCAGAGCAGATTTTAAGGAAATTTTACACATTAGTACATAAACAGTCTGTCAAGAAATCACACCCTTCAGATGTCTGCCTCTGACAGCCTTCAAGACATTAAAAAAATCATAAATGTGATTTGCAATAGAGACATTTACTAGCCTTAATATACAGAGACTGTCATCACTAGGCAAATCTAGGAATGTCAAGTGAAGATTATTAGAGTCTGAAATGCCGGTACAGCAGAACGGCATGTGTGGATGTATGTTACCCAAAAGATCATGAACCTCTCTATTTGGTGACCGGTTTGATCTTTAGCCCACAACCCCTTGTAGTGTGGCCCTACACACTTTGACAATGTGTAGACATAACTGTAAAAAGGAAAAGCAGGGGTCTATGAAAAGGGTCAGTAAAATAAGAAAACTGGAGCTTTGTGGAATTTACCATGAATTATTAAAATGAAGGAAACACTGGCAAGGAGAAGGAACAGAGTTGAAAGCAGGACTGAAGGAAGGAGATAAACAGCACCAAAAGATGTACAGAGGTTGCAGTGAGCTGACAGTCTCAGTCCAAACATCTGTAGACAGATGTTTAAATGACAAGGGTTCCGGGGGGAAATATGAAACACGGTGGAGATAGAGCCTAAATCACACACCCAGATGTAGAGATACTCTGTCTCTTGGCTGTGCAGTTGCACTGGTTGCCTTGGAATCAGCATATCTGGGGCTGACTCTGAGGTCTCAGGAGCCAATGTTATCAAACTGGTACCTTTCAGGTCATTACAGTCAATAATTCCCTTTTAAGTATCAAAAATAGAAGAAAACAAAGTGAGATGATTAAAAAGCCAATTAGCAGATCAAAGTATGAGAAGCCAAGTCCTGGAGGGGAAAAAAAGAATGCATGTATGGTAATTTAGGCAGTGAGGAAGATAATTAGAACAGGATAGTGATAATGGGATAAGCTGGGGATCAAAAACTGTAGAGTTGATTGAAAATAAAGGAGAAGAAAATTAAGGGAAATTTTAATGACTCTTTGCAGAAAACAATTAACCATATAAATATTAGAAAGAAAACCTGTCTAGAAACCACTCTGACCTCTTTGTAAGGAGACTAGTGATCCACAGTTCTTAAAAAAACTTTGTTTTTACTCTTCTCTGAGAAGTGTTTCAGTCTCTCTGATGCAAATAGCTTTTGGGATGAGGAAATGGCTATGTAAGACATAAATGAAGCAGCCAAGAGAGACTAAAGACATAAAGGCAGATTTTCATATCTCATCCTTCCTCGTCTTTTTTGGAATTTTATCTCTCCTTTTCAGCAAAGGCCTCGCAGTTTTGGTGTTAAACTTTGAGTCCTGATTCACTTTCTAAACTTTGTTTCCCTTGGCTTCCTTCCAAATTCTTTCTTCCTCTCCATTTCTCACAGCTCTAGTTCTCTCTGATGAGGTTTGATCTTGGCTGAAATTTCTGTTGGCCTTTACTCCTTGTGTTGTGAGCACACACCCCCTCCCCCAGGTCTGTGCCTGCCTGAACGCCTGATCTGATCCCTGCTGTTGTCCATTTGATCAAAATATGCTATTCAGGGACTTACTGCAGATGGGGCAACAATGAAGGGAAACAGAAAACTCTTTTTTTGGTGAGGTTTCCAAAAAAGACCACCCTCGAGCTTTGGCTCCCAATGCCTCGCAGCATTGTGAGTCCACAGATTTCTGTGTTCTCCTTCACAAAGTCCTGTGAGCCTTTAAACAGAAAGGCCCCTAACAGTTCACTCCCCATGGCTCTGTCAAAGCAACAACATGCTTACATAAATATTGTTCGGCTCTAACCCTTTCCATGTGGCTCATACCACAGGAAGTTCACTTTCTTCTAAAGAGACTGACATGAGTGGGGGTAAGGACGAGTCTCAGGCTGTGAAGTACGAATTACCCTTTTAGAGACAGCTGGGACTCAAGAGAGTGTGAAGGGTTTGCAATTTAACAAGTAAGAACAACAAGGAACAGAGTGGCGGAGAAAAAGAAATAAATCAGGGGCACAACTGGAAGAATAAACACCTCCATTCTGTTACCTAAGTAGCTTCGTAAATAATTTCAGCAAAGGAATATTACAGTCACAGGATAAAGAACATGGTAATTAATGCCAGCACTGCATCTTATCAGCAATACAGAAAAAGATAAGACCTTCTCTGAAGAGCAAGTGGTAAAAATGAAATAACATTCAACATGAGATTCCCTTGAATGAATAACATCGAACAATACCTCTCCTGAGGATTCACCCATTGCTTTAGTGGTGAACGGAGGTGTTAGGTGAAGATGCTATACCTCTGTGACCTTAAGAAGGTCTGGGTGGCGACTCTCTGTTTACTTGCAAGTAGACAGCGTGAAGAATAGGAGCTTGGAAGTTACACTCCCTGTTTTATTTAGAGTGTCTCTTAACTCCCTGATTGGTTACTCACTTCACAGAATGGAAAGCTGCAGTTGGACCAGAAGAAGGAGATAAATACCTAGTTTCAGCTCAAGTTCTTCCTGCCCTCTCAAGGCACTGTAGCTGTGCTTGAGAAAAGTGTGTCACTGACCCACGTCTTTCATTTCTCTCTGGAGACAACTCTCTTGTTAGCCCTTCTCCTTGTGGGGAGGAGAAGAGGAGACGTATTTCTGATTGCTAGCAGGGCAGGAAAGAAAAGACATTATCATGTTTAGTCTCTCACAACCTTTCCATTTACTCCAGGTTCAAAAAACACTGTAATGCTCTTAAATAGTGATTGATGACAATTCTGAGTCAGTGAATTGCTACAGTGAGTCTGGAACATAAGAACAAATGACCCAATAAATGTAAGAGGTGGGAGTTTTGGACGTGGGAAGTGATGGAAGGAAGGAAGGAAGGAAGGAAGGAAGGAAGGAAGGAAGGAAGGAAGGAAGGCAGGAAGGAAGGAAGGGAGGAAACAGCTATTCCAGGCCTCTGAAAGCCCATCTCCCCTATTCAGAGGGGAAAATACAATGTGTACTGATAACAGGACCCATACACTCGTAAAACTCTCCATCATTTTCTAAAATCACGTGTTTGTCAGAAGCATACAGTAGGATGCTTCAAGGCTTTGTGTTGCTCTGTTTAAGCACTTCTGGAGAAGATACTTGGTTTCAGACCTTGGAGACCTGTCTTGTTTTTCACTCCAAGAAACTTCAGACATTCTGCTGTTATCTGACATGATTCTAGTTCATGTGCCCCGTAACAGATTTGCTTAGCATATATGAGGGTTGTTGATAAGACTTTAAAATAATTGTATTATTTTCCAAGTAGTTTGGATTTATCTAAGTTTTAGCCATCTTTAAGCTAGACATTTAGTCTAACCCACTTATCTAGATTTCTGTTATAATGAGAGACCAAGGCGTGTTCAAGGGGGATTAATTCTGTCTATTTTATATATCTATCTTAACAAAAATAGTTTTTGTATGGAAGATCGTGTACTTGGTAGTTGTATCGTGTAATAATACTGTTGCTGGGGAATGGGAAAAATACAGAAACAACATGACAGCTTTCTACTTCATGCAAACAACTCCTTGCATGGACATGTACTTTTGGCATGGACATGTACTTTTGGCATGGACATGTACTTTTCTTGGGCAAATATACATGTGGAACATCAGTCCCTGGTCTTTGACCTTTTCTGTGTTCTGTTTTTTTTTGACAAGTGACCAAATCGCAATATTATTCTCTGTGATATGCATCCTTTGCTCTTCGTTTTTTTCCTCTTTATCTTTAGTTCTGCTTTCTCTTTATCTAATTTTTTATCTTATGTTAACATGGGCTTCTACTGCATTCTTGAAACCCTTTTAATTATAGTTAGTAACCTATGTGTTTCCAGCCCTTGAAAAAAAATATTTTTATTTTCTGGAACAATTACCACCTTTGTTTCACCTTTACGTTGGTTTACATACATTTAACCCCTCCTTCTCCTGGGGACGTTACTCCATAGTGGAGGTTCGCTCCTTAGAGATCAACATGATCAGAATTTCTCTAGCTTTCTCAGTATGGTCTATGAAAAAAAAAGGGGGATCTTTCTCTCACAGCTGCACCTAATCAAATATAGCTTCTTTTTGGAAATTTGCAATGCTAACTTTATTGCTTTAAATTCTCATCTGAAAAATCTTTATATCCACCAGTAATGCATGAAAACTACCCTTTTTTTTAAGAAAATTCTGGTCATTTGACTCATCTCCTCCACAGGATTATATTTCCTTCATGCAGATTCTGTGATCCTGAGACATTCTCTCTGAGAAACTTAGAGAAAATGGGTTGTGGGGGATGTTGGTCCACACACAATTTTGTTTGTCTGACACAGGATTTTTTTATGCGTTCAGTACAAAGCTGAGAACTCAAGCACTCAGAAAACAGGAGATGCGGAGTTAAGCTGAAAGCCTGACTTTGAGACTTTTGCCTGCTGTGAGGGGGTTTTATTTGATTACTCTGTTTGTTTGTGCATTTATTTTTGGAGAAGGATGAGCTGTCCATTGTTTTACTTCATTATGAAAACTGAACTATTGTTGGGGAGCCCTAGAGTGTGGGATGGGCTCTTATTTGGGTTTCTAAAAGAAAACAAAATTAATTAAACTATAACTCTTTCTCCTTGGTTTATAGCTTAAAAGATAGTGCCTTTTTATTGTTATGCATTCTTTAGTAATTATTACCACTTGTAGCATAGTGCAGACTAGAAACTGTGCCTTTAATAGAGCAGAAAAGTTCAGTTCATATCCCTCACTTATTATACATTTTTGTTGTAGCAAGGCTGTGATCTAAGTACCCCTGGCATAACTCATGAACACATCACACCACCTTAGAAGTGAAACAGAATAATTCAGCATTGCTTAATAGCAGCAGGACACATAAACATTTTGCTTTATTTGGCAGACCAATACGCATCAGGCTGTGTTAAAATCCACGTTGCTCAAATGAACCCAGATCACCAATTGGTCTAAGTTAGTCTGATTACTGCGTTGGAAGACCCTGCAGAAGCTGTACTAAAGGCTCAGAAAAAGTGTTAATTTTTCTTTAAGGGGCCTGAGAGCATAGAAAATGATTGATTTTTCAGGACCTTTTGGGCTGTGGTACTGGAAATCACAGCTGCTAGGGCTGGCCCTGGCTCTGCCCACCGGTATGGTTCAGCTAAATGCACTGCTGTCTTCTCTCTATGTTTTCTGGAGTCTTTAATGTTAATCTGGTTTAGGTTTTCATCTAAATTTAATGCAATACTGTTTTTATGTGCAGTTATTATTTGTTCTTAAGCCTTGAAACATCTTGAAAACAACTCCTTGGTTTTGCGAAGTGCTTAAATTCATACTTGAAAACCTGATTGAGCTGATTTAGCACCAAAAGGCAAAACCAGTAACACTTAAAAGTGCACAGGTCTAAATTTAACCCCAAAAGCATGGACTTGCCAACTAGGTTTTGTACAACTTGAAGCTACATATTTATTCAGATCATCTTGGGACTCAGGAGAATGACGATGCAATGCAGAATGGGCTTCTCACACATGAAGACAAGTCAGCTACAGAGATCAGTTCTCTTTATTCTGCCCACTGCCAGTATCACAGAACAAAAGAAAAGGGGTTTGGATCAAAGAACAGCTGGAAAACACACTGCTTTTCAAAAACAGATTTGTCGTAACTTCAAGGTATAAGTTCATAAATAATTAGCCAAATAATTTGCAATTATAATGTTAAAACTACATGTGGATTTGAAGGTAATTGCAGGTGAAAGTGGAATAGTCTGATTCAACGCAGTCAAACCCCCAGAGAGACTCAAAATTTTAAAATATTTGATCCAGGCCCTGTACTCACTACGATATGACTAAAATTTATGTGAGGTCAAATTCACTGCTGCTACGTATAATATTACTCCTGTGAGTTGTAATATTGAATTGCAGGCCACTCTTGTAAAATCAGTGCTTAGGAAAGATTTAATATATTTATTATTTAAATATTTTAAATAAAGCAAGACTATTGCACTGAAATATGTTAAATTTTACTATTATTAAAATGTCTTCGTACATGGAGGATTTTTTGAAGAATTGCTATTACACTACCATATTTTTATAATTAAAGTCCTAGTTTAATATGACATTTTCCTTATTTTTTACCAGATGATAAATATCTGTTGCGTTTCTTTATTTTCCTTTAGTATATTGCTTTTGTCTCCCTGGTCTTTTGCAGTGTAGTAACAATTTTAATTTCAGATATGAAATAGATGCTTAAAATGTCATGTAAGATTTGCTAACACTTTTCAAATTGCTCTTAAAAAGACTAGTAATTGCAAGATAACATAAGAAGCAAGTTATTACAGATAAGCATGTTAATAAATTATTATTTGGGATGTATCTTTAGAAAAGATTCAGAAAATAAATCAGTAGACCTATCCTAGCAAGACTATATTTAACAAAGCTACATAAATGGTTTAATTGTTCTGGTCAAGACAGCAGATTATAGATCAGCTGAGAAAGCCACGGATGTTTTAAATGAAAATATAAATGCATTTTTAAAAGTAAAAAAAAATCTAAAGATGCATATACTTTAATGTTCCTCTGAACAGAGAGCACAGGCACCACCACTGACATAGCAAACAGGGTTTCATAGTAATTATTAATGGAACTTTTTCCTTTGGTGAGAAAGGATAGTATTTCCTTAATACTGGGCTGTCACTGCAGAGTGTCCATCGTGCATTGTGAAACCCTTTCATAATGTGTTTTATTGGGATGAATCTTTAAAGGTTTGGGTATCTGAAGTTATTTCTTAATGTACTGATGCTTCAGTTAACTCATTCTGTTAATTTTAGTGGGACCTGCAGTGGAACCCTCATAACCAAAGACTCCAGCAACTTCTGATGAGGCTGGTACATGGCATCATCCATAGAAGAATATTTTGTATTTCACTGAAATAATTTGTTATAATTATAAAGGAGAGTTTGTTCCATGAAGATGTTTAATTTGCTGAAGTCTTAAGGGATCTGAAATATCTGAATTTTTTAAAAATTGCTTAATGTTATGTCATGTCCTTCTGTGCAGTTAGGAATGATCTCTGTATTTCTAAGAAATTTCTTAGCACAATTAATTTGCTTTACTTTGTGGCCTTTTTACAAGTTATTGCAACTTAATTTCTAAAAAGTCAGTTCTAAATTACACCTGATTCATGCCATCTAGTTTTTCAGTCTTCTGATATTTTTAGTTTATTATAAAAACACTACCCATCTCATGTAGTCTCATTCTTAGGATTTTTGAATGCTTTCTCAGGTAAAGTCAAAGCTAAACCCCCTCCTTTTATAGAATGGTATTTACATTTAGAAAACACTTGGCCTTCCTGCTAATTTTATGGGTTGCTTCTTTAAGAAGAGAATTGAGATGTTTTTATTGATATTTTCTTCTTTTTTTTTTTTTCTCCTTTTTAAAATTTTTTTTTTTTTTTTTTTTTTTTTCCCCCTCTGAAAAATTGATTTTCACGTGGAGTCCTACTTAAAAATCAATGATACGACCTGACTCAGGGTTTGACACTGAAAATCTATATTATTCTCAGTGGACATGAATTTCCTAAGCTTAGAATCTGAAGACACTTTATACAAAAGGCAAAAATTCTCTCCTGGGGTAAAACGCCAGCTAAGTTATAGTGCACCTTAACAAATCACTCTAATTGCCACTGTTCCAAAACAGAAGGTGCTCATATCCAGGTAAAATAAATATACATATACAAGTGTGTGTGTATTTGCATGTAATACCTACCAAATCCCTCAAAAATTTAGGTTATGAGTGATTTCTATATTTTATACTTCTATACTTTAGACTCAATTGATCACTCCCTAGCATTATCTAATGGTGATACTAGAAATATTTGGAAGTTCACAATACAGGCTGATAACAATTAATTAAAAATAGGATCTAATTAAGAAGACTGAATAAGCAGCCTGATATGGAAATGACAAGAAGACAGGTTTTCATTTCCCCAGGATCATGGAGCCATCTTCAGAAAGGAGTACCTGGAACAGGAAAGAAAGGGGAAAATAGGCTAATAAGTCTTATGCTGAATTTTTACCAGTTTATGGAAAATATCCCATGATGACTCCAAAAGTTCTTTTCTGTTTTATATTTACATATCTTTTACATCTTCACTTGGCTGTGCACAAGACCAATGACATTTAAATGGCATTTAAAGGTATCTCAGTGCTATTTAGAAGTATGAAATTCAAAAGCAATAAAAGCTATTTTTTTTTTTATCTTGTGTGTAGTTAGCTTCAACAAACTATTGCCAAAGTTTGGCAAAAAAAGTTTAGTGCTAACAATATAGTTGCTCTGAAACATGAGTTGACTCTCAGGATGTATTGTAAAATATATTTTTCTTACATATTGGAGCAGATACTATGCCTTTCGTACCTGAATTTAAATTGGATTGTGGTTTTTACACTTTCATTGAAGTATCTTCTTTAAGACCATCACAAAATAAAGTATTTGACTAGAAAAATTTTAGCTCTTATCCACTGTGGTGAAGCTTTCTTCTTAACTAAGAAACAGTTGTTTGTAGTCGTGTAGGTCTGTGAGTAGTACTGGTATCCCATTAAATCATCAATAAAAATCATCAATAAAAAGTACTGTTCAAAGAGAATAGCAAAAAAAAATGTTTTCTGAATGTCAAGAATTGAGTGTACTAATGTAGGCTCAGTAAAAGAGGAAAGAGTTTGAACTGACAGCTGTGATCTAAATGGCACATTTCATCTAGAAAACAGGTATCTTTCTGTAATTTGCAAGCATTAGAACTTGATTTGGTCCCCTATGATAAATTGGGCTTCTATATTGGATTTTGAGGTTCTGCTTTTTTTTAAGAAAGTTTTCGAAGCCAGGACTTTAGCCAGATTAAGAAGGTACAATACTTTCAAGGTTCCCATGGCTCATTTTGAAAACAACTGCGTTGTTAGGAAGACAACATTAACGAGTAGAAAGAGATACATCCAGCTGATACCATCTGTACTCAATGCAGGGAATGGAGAGTCCAGGCTCTTGTGTTCTCTCCCTGAACCACATTGCTGGCCAGGTCACTTCAGGATGACTTTTACAATTTGTTCTTTCTATGGATTAGAGATGTTTTATTTTCTTCCTTCAATGAGCATTTTGAGATAGAGTCAAATTATGCTTCAGAAGTGGTTTGTAACATTCAAGTGAAAGAACAGGAAAATACGTGATGTGTTTAAGCAGAGGGTGATAAACAGATATTGAGTCAAAAATAGAATCCTGCTAATATTTTATTGTTACTATTTGCATAAGTATTTTGAAAATGTTGTTTAAAATATTTATAGGACATAGGAAATATCATTCTCCAGACCAAAAAANAAAAAAAAAAAAAAAAGACAATAAAAAGTTAGAATGAATGACAGAGCCATAATGATGAATGAGGAAAAATACAAGTAGCTACAGAAAAGCATCATTTATGAGTTAATGGAAGACTGAATGGGTGTTGTGTGTACAAATATGGTGCAACAATGATTTTGATGACTCTTTATCACAACTCTGTGATACGAAGTGTGAAATAAAATAGGACATCGAGCCAAAGATAAGTCAGTTTATATTATGCTATTAATGAAGAATAAGGAACAGCATGGAAACAGACAAATCTTGGAGGATAGGAAAACGACAACTTTGGGCTCGTCTTTAATAACTTGAAAGATTTATCACTCCCTTTGCCTGCTGAAGCTGCAGGCAATTTTTCTGTTGTCGGTCTGATACCTCGAGTTATTATATAAAGAAAATGCAGCAGATATGCAGCACAGATGGAACTAAGGAGGAGACTGAAGAGATAATATCCCAGAGATGACCACTGTGACCACATCGGTTCAAATACACCAGTCCTTATATTGGTGGCATCTCTTTACTCAAAGCTTATTTGGAGTTGTCTAAAACAGGCATATGGATTTCAAACATTGATAGTAGGTATGTTCCCTCAATAGAAGCTCATTCTCAAGAGACGGTCTGTTAATACATTCTTCCAATAAGTAATAAATAGTGTATTCCTTGTTACTGTACAAGGCAGCACCCATTTTCATCAATATTCCTGTCTCAGCAGTGATTTTATACGATAATGGGCACTCAGGCTGAATGTACAGACATAAATCACTGTCACGGGAGTATTTCTCCAAAGTCTGTCTGTTGAAGGGTCTTCCTTTTATTATTCTCATGATCTTTTTTTCTTTCTTTTTTTTTTTTTTCCCCTTGTGATGGTGACCTGAATGTCATCAGAAAACAGGTACCATGGAGGACAATATTCATTCAAAACAGGAATACTATTTCTTCCTAGTTTCTTCTGTCATGTCAGCTGGTACAGGCTTGGCAGTTTACCACCAGTCTCAGCACAGTTTTTCATCCTGTTTATCCATCAGAAAAAGATTCACATATTTTTCCAAATTTCTGTTTCACAGTAGTTTAATCAATCTCCTTTCTAAATGCCACTGCTTTTTTTACCCAATGTTACCAAATTCATGCCTTGTTGGGGCTTTTAGGCTAGCCAAGAGCACAAGAGACATCACCAGGTCAACAACAGGCTCTCACTTGTACCATTCAGGTCATCTTGCTTGACTGTGAACTTCCTAGAGATCTCTGCTCACCTGTGGACTATGGACGCTGTGGTCACAGCTGCAACCGTCTTCTGTCATGGCTTGTTTCTTTTTGCCTTGGAGCCAGTTCCACCATCTATGCCCACGCATGAGTGCATACACAATGTCCATAGAAGTCCAGTCACCACATGCTCAAAATTAGTCTTCAAATTCCAGTCTACAATTTCTGAGGTAGATTCACAAATAGGATACAAAGAAAAGATTAGAACATCTAAAGTGCTGAATTATCCTGACTCCACAGCAACCTCCACACGACTGCAAATTTGAAAGACACCACATGTTGCATAAAATAACAAGGTCCAAAATCCCTGGTCTAATCATCCAAAAGTTTAGCCAGCATAATGCTGAGTAAATGGGATAGCATGTGGTCAGAGGATCATAAATAGTATCTGTCACTTGGTATAAATATCTGTGGAAATAAAAACTTTTAAAAGCAGGCTCCTGGATGGATCGGTGTGTCCTTATCAGGAAAAGAGCCACATGTCCCCAGGATTGTATAGTACTGAGGGTCCTTTTACTGTCTCTGAATTGGGAAGTTTTTCAATTACTTCAACACAGGCTTACAGAGAAGATGAAGTTGGACAGGCTGCCCAGGGAGTCTGTGAAATCTTTGTTACTGGTTAGCTTCAAAATATGACTAGTCAAGGCCCCAGGCAACCAAACCCAGCTGTGATGCTAACCCTGCTATGGGCAGGAGGTAGGACGTGGTGACCTCCAGAGGCAACCGCAGATCTCTGTCCAACTGTAACACCACGAACCACCTTTCGAATACTGGCAACCAGCTGCTCCCATTCCTGCCTCTGTGTTCAGCTTGTGATGGTCCTGCAAATTCATGTCGCGTTAGTAGGGCCCCACCCTGTCTCCTCACAGAGATCAGTCACTGATCCTTCCATCCTACCCAAAAGGCAGAGAAGCATGAAGTTGTACAGAACTCCAGTGCCAGAAGAGAAAACCACACTGAACCACTATTTTTGTCTTCCACTGGAAAAGAATCTGAGCTGTTCTGCTGAATGCATATTTGATGGGAACTCAAACTGAGCTGGAACAATTTTGGCCCCAGCTAAATGGAGAAACATCTGGTTCCAGTCCCTGTCTGCAGGGCTGGAGAGACCTAAAGACTTCCAGAACAGCTAGAAACAAGAGGTTATTAAATGGATCCTTTCTGATATGCTTCCTCAGTAATCCACGCATGGATGAAGAGAGGTTTGTGGGGGTCACTACAAGTGTAATTTGATTGACTGTCTGTGGTTGGTGTAGCGCATAAAAAAATCTTTTCTCAGTTAAGAAACTCCCTCATGCTACTTTTTGAAAATCTGCCTTTGTACTTCTTACCTACTGCAATTCATGTTTTCACAGACAGCACAGAGGTGCTCATATTCAGTGTATCCTTTCATTCACATCTGTCCCTCTCCTTGCTCTCTGCCCCCCCTTTTTAAAACTACAAGTAGAATAATTTCTTTTTTTCTAAGATAAAATAATTTATAACCAATTAATAAGCATTGCTGGGGGGTTTGTCTGCCTGAAGCATCATTTCCTATTCAGTTTTTGCATCTGAACTATTCAGCATTGCCTTTTGGTTTTCACTGAAAATACTCTTGAGAAGCCACGCTTATCAACCAAGAAGCATCAAATAGCAAAGCATGTGCATTTATAAAAAGACTATCACTTTTGTGCTAACTTTGATTGCCAGTTTCTACACTTAAAATGAAAATGAAGCTGGTGGTAAAGCCACACTGCTAGATATCTGAATTCATTACACTGAATTATGTGAACTTCCTTTCTTTCCTTCAATTCCCTCAAGTGGCACAGATTAATTTATAGAGTGTATATGTTTTTAACATCTGCGAAGTTCTCATGTGGATTGATGTACTGAGAATAAAACTTAAAGCAGCCATTACGGGGGTAGTGCAAACATTATTCCCCTTAATGATTTTTGCACACCTGTATTTTTGAATGTCATTTTGGGAAGTGAGAGTGGAATAGGGGTAATTAGAGAAGTTACTTTACTGACACAGTAGGAGATGTATAATTGCACAGGCCACAAAGCATAAAAAGCCATGTTGAATGTGAGGACTGATTTTCCAAAGAGATTTGTATGGAGCCATTTTGAATCTACAAAATTTGCCCTCCACAATAAGTGACCCAGAATACTTGTTCCTCTGAGCACCTGATTTACGTTAGCAATTCGTTACTTAGAGGCACAAGCACTGTCATTTGTGTCCAAAAGCTTTTTTTTACACAGATTTTCCTCATTAAAATGGGAGTTACTTGTTTTGAAATTTTTGTCCTGAGATGGCTACTACCAAAATTCAGTGTTTTTGAAAACATATTTGATACATCCCACTCTAGTCACCCCATCCTTTCTCGGTGTCTTTAAACAAACTAGGAGTGAGGTAATAGTTTATTCCTTTCATCCTTTGATCACCTGTCAAAATGACAGCAGCACTAACCTGTGTAATGATTTCTGGCTATCACCAACTTAACCAGAAGCAAACACCATGTTCTGTAGATCACGTTCCGATTTAACTTCACATTCTTCAAATTCCCCAATCTATTTTTCAGATGGTTAAAATTAGGGAGAAAGAGCTTGTTCTCCATAGAAGATGTTTCTGTAGAGTTCAAAGAGATGCCTTTAAAAAATTGGTAGTGAATCACAGAATAACTCAGGTCGGAAGGGACCTCTAGAGGTCAGCTTGTCCCATGTCCTCAAAGCAGAGCTAACATCAAAGCTGGGTGAGATTACTTGGGACACTGTCTAGTCAAGTTTTGAAAATCTCCAAGGACATGTCCACCACCCCTCTGGGCAGCCTGTCCCTTTGCTTAACCACTATTGTTATGTAAAGCATACACACACACACACACACACACACACACATATATATATATCTCCAGGTAGCATTTTCCCTGCCAAAAAGTGCAAATGTTGCTTCTTGCCTTTCGTTGTGTGCCTCCGGGTAAAGTCTGACTTCATCTTCTCTGTAAACACCTGTTAGGTAGTGGGATATGATAATTAGATCCATCCTTTGCCTTGCCTTCCCTAGACCAAACAAATCCTCAGTCTCTCCTCATACAACACATGCTTCAGCCCCCAGCCACCTTAGTCACTCTCTACTTGACTCGCTTCAGCATATTGATGTTTTTTGTCCTAAGAGGTTCAAAACTGGACACAGTGCTTCTTACAAGTGCTGAACAGAGAGGAATGACCATTTCCCTCAACCTTCTGGCACCAGAAAGTTCCACTAAGGCAGCC
Source organism: Pampusana beccarii (assembly GCA_013399365.1). Lineage (NCBI taxonomy): Eukaryota > Metazoa > Chordata > Aves > Columbiformes > Columbidae > Pampusana > Pampusana beccarii. The sequence goes on along the minus strand of VWYH01009553.1, from coordinate 1,567,243 downwards.
CAGGATGTGGTAAGGCTCCACTGCCTCAAAGGCTCATTGCTGATTTATATGTGACCTGTTGTCCACCAAGACGAGCAGACCTTTCTCTGCAGACCTGTTGTCTAACCATGCAACCCCCAACGTGGAATGTTTTATGGGGCTATTCCATCTCAGGAGGATGACTTTGGCTTTCTTGAAGCTGGGTTGCTCATTGCCCACTGCCTCAGCATATTGTTAACTCTCTCCCAGTTTGAGGTCATCCACAAACGTGATGGTTGTCACCCAAGGCACTGAAAAAGGTGTTGGAACAATATCAGCCCCAGTATCAAATGCCATTGCAAGTATCTTGCATGTTAGGCTCTGAACTGTTGGTAAATATATTCTTGCCTCAGTTTTTCAGGTGGACCCTGTGTCTGCACAGCAATCTTTGTTCCTTAAGAGAGTCTGTTGGAAAGACAAATCAAAACCCTACTTGCAACGCCAGCAGCGCAGCCAGGTGCTGATACACAGGTTGCCTTTTCTCCTTCCTGCCCAAGTATTTCACTTTGACTGACGTGACTGTTTGGGTCCTTGTTCCTGTCCCCTTCACTCCTCTGGAGACCTGTAGTCAACAAGACTGTCTGCCTTGTTGTTATTCATTAGTTCTGGATCCCTGAGATCCTGTAATTTTGATCTCACTGAAAGGTCAGACACTCCAGCTCATATCAGATTTTGTCAGTGACAGTAAAAGAAGTATAATCTGTAATTTTTCTCCCGTTAACAACAGACTTTTTAATACACTCACATACTATCTTACAAGAAAGTAGTTAGTGTAATATTTGCATCTGCCTATGCAGCTCAATAACATGCAAATGAATATTATTTTATTAAGGCTCAAATGTCTTTTCTGTTAGTTCTGACTTCTCTGTATTTTACCCGTGGTTCAATAACATCAGCAGTACCTTAAATAAGTAATTAGACAGAAGAATGTTTCATTATAAGTATAAAATGAAGCAAATTCCTTTTCAGGATCAGAAATCTCATGTGGAAAAGAAATCACCGGGTTGTAGGGTAGAGTCCTTTGTTCAAAGCCAGACAAGCACTGACTGCTCTGCTGGGCACAGCTCTGAGGAGCATAATGAAAGGACCAGACCTGTCCTGGCAGAAGAAATGGACCTTTGCTGTTCTGCATGTTTCTCTTTGTTACTATGGTGTTATTTGTGGATAGATTAGACCCCTCAGCTGCATTCTACATCTAGATTCCCAAAGTCAAAAAATGAGCATTTAGTTTTGAGAAAAGTACTTTAGTCCGCATATCACTAAATTTGCCAAGCTGCAAATATTGCTTCAATTTCTGCTCCTTCTGAAAGAGTAGGGATCAAACACCACCAGTGAAGTTTGTTGACACCCATCCAGGCTGCGGTGGCTTGGAAGAGCTCCTCATCACATCTCCCCATCCTTCCTGCGATGTCAGATGCACAGGGACCCTGCACATGGTCATCTGATGTCCCACCATACACCTCCTCATCCCAGGGCACACAGAAGAACTGAAGCCTGAGTGGATCAGCTAGTGAGGGGGTTACACTGGCTGTGAAACGGTACCTGCTGCACAATGCAACCGGGAAAATTGCTTTTTCTGAAATATAACAGAAATCTTTGTGAGGAAATTTTCTATTTTTAACCAGACTTTGTTCTTCTTTACCAACTTGTTAGAGGGACTCTCAGCCACCTACACCTGTGCCAAGGCAGATGAGAAAGATACCATTCTAATCTAATAGCACTTTTTCAATTACTTTCTGTAGCAGTAAATGACAGTTGGACTACAGCATGTTCCTCTCAAGAGATCTGACTTAAATTACATTCATATATCATGTATCAGCTCCTCAGTTTAGCCTGAGATTTAAAAAATACATCAGCAATCATATCGTTTAACTGAATCAAATTATCTTTTTTAGATTTGTAGCAAGAGAGAGTTTTAAACTCATGCAAAATGAAAAAAAAAAAAAAGTCAGACTGTAAATTTGGCTTTCTGTGGTTAAAATAAATTCCCTATACAACTTCAATAAATCAATACTATGTAACTAACAATCTGAATGGATATACAAGAAGCTATGCTCCCATGTTGAACTCAAGAGCTTAATTTATCTCATCGTTCTGAATCTAGGCATTTTTAATGAGTTTTTGGAGGCTCATTTAGACTGTTCCCTCACAAATGCTTTTTGTGCTTTCAAAGTCATCTGGGCTCCCCTTTTTTTTCTGTTCTATCTTGATTTAATATACCATAATAATTCCTTTCTCAATCTTTCAAGTGACAGTATGTATCAAATAATATATCTGAGAGTCTTCATGCTTTCTTTAAAAATATTCATCCTTCCCATCTGTTACGAAGTGCTTTACTCACCTTCTTTCCTTGTTTGCGGCTGTTACAACACTGCCAGTGTGCTTCATGTTCGTGGATGTGGTTGGGAGTGGGATAATTTGGTTATGAGTGGGGATTGATAGAATTACTTCTGTTATTTCTTTTAAAAATATAAGCAGTGAAGCAATAGAAAACTTATATACACATATTTATCTTGTGTGTGGAGATACCTGGTCTAGCTGATGCAGGTTGCTGGGGTACCGCAAGAGATGTTGCCACAGATGCAGTGAACAGGGGGTAAATGGCACTCAGCTGAATTTTTCTGTGCAGTCATATTGCACTGCTGTGAAACCACAGAAAACTTATTTAAGTCTGTATAGGACCTCTTTTCTATTGCGTACTGGGATGCAGGTGCCCTTGAACCATATGAAAATTGGATTGACAAAAGCTTAGACTTGCTGCCTTTGGCTTGGCCCTCATGGAGACTCTACTTTTAAAAAAACCCTCTACTTAAAAAACTCTACTAAAGCTGAAGAAATATACATTCATGGCAAACAGATCCTAATACTAGCGATGAACCCCCAGGGCTTGCTTATCTTTTCCTTCAGGTGGCAGAATGAAGACAGCTCATGTAAGTAGTCCATCACATTATCTAGCCACTATCTTGGGTTTCAGCAGAAACTGCAGCTTTGAACAGGCCGTACTACTTTAGGAGAAGATAGGTGCCATAGCTGAGTGCAAAACAAGAATACAGAGGCCTCTTTTCAAGAAAATACTTTCCTCCTGAAGTATACGGACTGAGGTCCCTTGCTCCCTTCATTGTATAGATTCTACTTCTCTTATTCCAGCCATGCTTCCCTCAAATGTTATCCCACTTTATTCATATGTGTCATTTCACCGCAGATGGGTAGAAGTGAGAGTAAAAAAGAGCTAAAATATAAGGGTTTTGCCATAGGGAGTGAAACTCTGGTTTCTCCGTCCCTTTCCCTTTCACACAAGTGCCTAACTCACAGACCTAGAAATATCACACCTCTTCCCTTTGCTTTTTTCCCATTCCGCTGAATTTTTATTTATTCTCTAAAAGCCGAATAGCCACAGTGGAGGGATGGTGCATGTTGCCATCCATCACTGAACAGCATCAATGATGCTCATGCTAGGGCTGACCCCTCTCCTCTATGCTCTCCACTGAAGCCTTGGACAAATGGGAAGAGACACCTTTTCCACTGAGGTAGCTGAGAGCCAAATCTGCTGAACACACCTCAGGGATGACTCATTTCTAAAAACAGTGGAGGGAGAACAGGGAGAGAGATGCTTGCCTACTCAGTACCATCAAGGGTCAAGAGCTCTAACTTCCCTTGGGGCAATTTCAAATTAATTCACTGACAAACCAAAGACTTCATGTAGACACCAGACTTCCCAAGAATGAGCAAAAGCTAGGCAAAGGGTTTGAGGACCACTTTTACCCTATTTAGGGGGTTAAGTATGATGTGAGCGCTGTGATCTTCGTTGTTCTAACTCCAGGTCCTTCTGGACAGAATCTGGACCAACAGTGAATCCATACAGTCAAAGAAACTAATTTTTAAAAAGGTAAAACTATCCTCTAAGTTTCTACAGTTAAAAGGGCTCCTAACACTCTGATTTGGCTCTTCTATTTGGCATAATAAAAGCTTTCCTTATGACACAACAGGGAGAAGTTTCAGTGGGAGGAATTGAGATCTCATGTATCATGAGACAGTGCTGAACAAGTCTGAACCAGTGTACTTAGGTAGCTGCTCTTAAGTATAAGCTGTTTAATATACTCCACTTTTTTCAGAGACATATGCAATGAAGAACAGATACTAAAAAGCAGTGATTCATGCAAGGTAGACCAGGGATGCACATCTTTTGTGTTTCCTCATCTACACTGCTTTATGGGCAATACATTTTCTGCCTTTCTCTTTCCATATTTGGTCTCCCACCATTTACATAGCACTGTAGGCAACATGCCAGACTGGCACTTAAAACGTGAAAAATCAGAAAGGGGAAAAGAGAGACACAAATAAAAGGTAGGCCTGCAGCACTCGCATCTATGTGTCCTTTCCTGACAAGAAGCACTTCCATTTGTGTTGGGGTGCCAGTTCTATCAAACTTCTGTCTTGTATCAATTTTTAGCAGCATGGATAATTTATTGCATCTAGGATGATCGAAAACCAGCTTTATACATCATTCAGCTTGCAAAAGATGTGTAGCTTCAGTTTCTTAATGGTGTCATTTTGGCTGAATGCTATTAACAGATTACCCCTGCCTAGGGCAGTGGAGCATGTGCAGCAGAAAGATAACCTTGTGTTCGTAATTTAATATTAACTGTTTTCTCCATAGTACCTCTTTCCAGTACATTAACAACAAACCAATATGGCCTTGTCCCCTGCGGTCGTATTCTTCAGCAAAAAATGGATTACATGATAGCAAGTTCCTGAAGATTTCCAATGAAGTATTACAAATCACTCAACGCCTGCTCTGCAGAAATGAAAAATAAACAGGCTTAGATTCAATCAAATTTAATTCCTCCAATTTAGCTTTACCGCACTTCAAAGGGTGCTCTTATTAATGTCTTGGTGAAAAAAATGTAACAGTAATTTTTCCCCCTTCTTATACTGAAAGCTTCCAGTTGTGTTCAACATATAGTGAGATCAAGAAAATATTTTTTTTTTGTGAATACTCTGACACAGTTTGATATAAAAGTGTAAGCCATTTACAGAAAACTCTTTATGGAATTTTTATCCTATTCCATTCCCGGGAGCTAAATTTATATCCTGCATTAGCTATCATAGCACTAGAGTATTAGTCTTCTTGCAAGCAGTTCAGGGCAGTCTGAGGGCCCTATCACTCTCTACCACTCACATACACAGGCATTATGGGTTTATCTCATCTTCTGCAGCAAGTGCTAGGCCCAATTCATTCCTTTAGGCTACTTTACTAATAACCTATTCCTTATCAGGGCCTCTCCACCTCAGCTTGTGATCAAAGACCCAATTAATGGAATGGAGAAAGGTGAAGCATTCAAATAATGGAGACAGCTGTTTTTCTCTGTTAGAGAAAATCCATTTGTATTGTTATCGCAAGCTCCAAGTTCTGCAGCTCCTGTTTAATTCAGTCTCCCTCCATTTCTGGTGATGATAAAAAAGTCACAATGAACTCAGAAGAGAATGGCAGAAATATCACCATGTTTCAACTCAGCCTGGGTGTTATCAACTTGAAAGTGAAAATACAAGCAGATAAGCAGAGGAAATGTCCAACAAAGACCATATCAAATTTTCAAAAAATGTACTTTCATGCTGCATTCTTTAGTCACCTTTCTGAATGTTTCCCAGATCCTGATATACACTCCCTATGCCGGCTGCCTGAATCAGAGGAGCATAGGGTGATAATATCGTGGTTTCCAACCCAATTGAAAAGTAATTAAAGAGGGAAAGTAATGATAATTGGCTGGCATGAACATCATCAGTGAACTGCAGCTTCTTCTGAGCCTCGATGTCTGGGAGCCCACACCTAAGCTGGGTGTTTACGTGACCACTGCTGGTGGATCAGATTAGTTTCTTCATCTGATAGCAAAGGGGTTGTGCCATGCTCAAGTCTGGTGTTAAACCTTCTCCTTAACGGGCTCCTAGGTGCAAATCTGCCCAGACTATTGCCAATGAAATCCCACCCACTCTATGTGACAGCAGTTCATTTCACAGATGTGTAAAAGCCACATCCCCATTCTCTTCCTCAAACCTTTGTAACTGCGTTGTTGCACTGTCACATACAGGAATAAACATGGGTGGAACACTGATTACACTTAATTGAACTACATAAGACTTGCAAGTTTAAAGTACAATGGTGAAAACCACTTATGCATTCTTAAAATTATGCTATGCAAAATGGAGGATGCATCTACCAGATATTGTCCATGTGTGTGAGCATACAAGTGTGCAAGGCAAAACACTGCTCCATTTTGCAGAAGTTGTTATTGATTTTCTTATGCATGAAGCAAGAGTTATTTAGAGATTGTGAGGCTATTTACACACTGGGAGATGGCTTGGGGTTTTTTGATCAATTGGGACACCTTTGGATCTGGTGCTTCAGAAGTAAGGACTGAATAATCCCGTATTTCAATTCTCCACTGAGTGTGGACAATGAGCACAATAAACAGACACAAAGCTACAGTGTATGCAATGAGTTAAGACAGCAAAGCCTTTCCCAGGCTGATTGTTCACAGGGGATCACAGATTCTATGTTAGGATGAATAAGGAGAAATGCATTATGCATTTGTATGTATGATGAACACTTAAACTGTGTGGAAACAAAGAATAATTCATAATAAACATGGAAGGGTGAACATTTCAGACCCAGCTGTAGTTTTTGAATCTTCAGAGACACCAAACATTAACATTTAACAGAGAAGTTTTACATTTGATATCAAGTACACCAGCTGAATAATATTATTCATTTGTACATAAGGAATATCCTTATCCTCCCACCCTGGTATTAAACCCATATCCAACAAATAAAGAAAATAAAAAGCTGCACTCAAAAAGATATCGTGTGCAAAATCTATGACTATCAATAATTTCCCATTGGAATAGCAAAATGTATAGATACAAACATAATTTTATGTATGTCTGTGAAATGGAAAACACAAAGAATGATGAAAACTATCATTAGAGTCTTTCATCAGCAATAAATTCGTAATTCTACTCCACCTGTAGACATCGCTGATATAATGCACCAAAAGGGAATGCAGCTGTGAACTCTTTTTTTTCCATACCTCAGCAGATTCTGTACAATGTAACCAGTCTTGAGGAATTATTCCAGGGTCTGAGAAAAATCTTAATGAAGGTATACTTCTCACAAAAGCAAATGAGAATCATACTTAATATGTATTGGGCAACCTTAGGGTGGTGTTATAAGATGTGAAGTGGTCTCTTGCATTGGTCTCTCCAGATAATAAAACACTAATGACAACCCGTGGTGCTGAATGGTGCAATTGTAAATGAAAACTTTGCAACCTGCCTGTACCAATAAGTCTGGTAAAGGGACAATCTTAACAAAAAAGGTTGAGAGGAGCAAAAGACTTGAATAATTTTCAATAGTCAAATGCACTGGATTCTGTTTCGGGTGAGGGGTGGGGAGAGGTGATATTTTTCTCACTGAGGGTTAGAAGAAAAGTGAATAAATGCTCCTCCACTCAGATACAGCACTGCACCTGTAGGCTTCTGAAAGAATATATCTCACAACGTTACATGAGCTTCCAAGGTGAAATTTTCTCTCTACCTCGCATATGTACAAATACTTCAGTATTCTTAATACATTTTTTTCCTAATTCGGTCAAAGGATTGTAATATCTTTAAAGAACTCTTGTACTTTCTTTAAAGAGCTCTTAGCATAGAATAATAATCAAATTCTATGCTAGCTATTGAGTCTTCGTGTACCCATCTTTAGTCCATGAAGCACAGCATCTATGCTGCTACGGCATAGCATGACACTGAGCTGTGGCTTGAGCAGTGAGGTGTCCTGTCTGCTTGTCCAGTTCAGGAGGAGCTTCAGTCTCCCCCTCTGACAACACCCAGAGAGTCTGAGCTGAAGGATTGCTATGCTCAGATGTACCAGATAAATAAAGACGTTCTCTCTCCTCCAAAGGAGTCTGGAAATAATGCAGCTGACTTAATGGAGTTACACTAATATATAACTAATAGCAAGAAAAGAGGTAAGCCTGGGGTTATATTCTCAGATTGGGCAGCCTATCAGTTGAAGTAAAACCTTCACGAAAACTTCCGATGGGAATTTATTTTCCAAATACCCATTTGCTGTTTTATAGCAACAACTTTGGCTGGCTTCTTTCTGCTCCCATTTTCACGCCTGCAGCTGCAGCAGCCTCTATGTATTTACAGCAGAGAGCACAATGTGACCTTTGTCTTTTCAAGAATTTGGCCAAGAGGGTTGTGCAGCTGCAAATGGACCCAGGTGCTGGGGCCAGTGGCCAGTAGCAGCTTGGACATCGATGGAAGTTGCAGCCTACACGCCTGGTCAGCTGAGCTCTTGAGGTCTCTGCCACCACCTTGCCATCAACCCCCTTCCAACCTCTGTGCTTGAGCACTCTCTGAACTTGGGACACCTTTTTTTCCTAGAGTTGCCCTTGTCTTTAGTATTAAGTACAACTTTCAACGATTTTTATGGGGAGAGTTAAGACATGAAGAGCTAGAGCATAGCTGATGTTGAAGAATATTCTGTAGCTTTGATGTTATAAGCTGCTGTTGTTCTCAAATCCACTTAACTGTACCATTAGGAGAACACCAGTCTGCAAATTGTGAAGGACTTTAGCTGTCACAATAAAATCCTAATATTTTATAAACATCGCAATTTATCATTGGCTGGCTGATACCACTGTATTTGCTCTTCTGAAAGCAGAAAATTATTCAGATGTTTGATACTGTACTTGGGTCGAATTCTGAAATTTCAAGCTGCCTTGTAATCAAAAAACAAACAAAAGAACCCCAAACCAAAACAAAAAAAAATCATATCTCAAAATCTACGTATGAAAAAATAGAATAGACATAATTTATGAACTTCTTTATGAACTTATAGATTATGCTCAAACAAAAGCTTTTCTTTTAGATTTCAATAAGACATAATAAAGAAGCCAATACTGGACAAAACGGTTCTGTTATTGGTAATCTATAGGTGTATTGAGACTCTGTAACAGGAACTTTGGGACTACCATAAGAATTATAGGGGCGAGCCTGACAAATGAAGAGTGTTCAGGTGTTTATATTTGGATTATTTCCTTTTTCTTTGCACTCCTACTCACACCTAGTCTGTGAGGAATAAAAGTAAGACAGATTAAAAATACAGACATAATCTTAAAATACCAAGTCTTGGATTATATTTAGTTCTGATCTAGCTCTTCATAGCTTAATTCCTTACTTTAAAAATGCTGAAAGTATTTATAGTTGAATGGACGTTTATGGCGATTTTGATGTTTTGATGCTTGTTTGCTGTTTTTTATAATCAAATATTATATCATCCATCTTCCTTGACTTTGCATAAAGACTCACCCCTGAAAAGCAGAAATCATCCTGGGGAATCAAGTGGTCTTATTCCCTCTTTACTCAGAGCAGAGGGCTGGATGGTCTCACACCCTTCTCCATTAACACCTTTGACAAAGTCTTCAGAAATGTCATACTTCTTTCAGTGCCACCATCCTCCTTATGGCTGTAATCACAGTCTAAGAGCTGGCTTGATCCTTAAGATCCTTTACATTGGGCTCAAAGTGACATAAGCTTCAGAGGTTTTTGATTCCTCTCCTCTATGTCATGACAGACAAACGAGGTTAAACAGGAGCAAGCTTTGCCAGTCTGAAGTGCTGCTTTCATACTCTTCCTTCCCCCTAAGGGATTGAAAAGATGGAGTTTAAGTACAGGAAAAGACAATACCTGAGACAAGGGCTATACAGCGGGAATTCTGTAGCCTTTATCAAACACCTGGCATGCAAAATTGATAATGTTTCGCTCTGGCATTTAAATCCATTCCCATGCCTGTCTTCATTCATCAGCACCTCCTCATCAAGAAGTTTTATGAAATATTCCATTTTTTCCTTCTTTGGGTAATTTTTTTGACTAGTGCTTTTAGTATTTAATAATTACCCACATATGATTTAACCCTTCTACAAATGAAATTTCAAGTCAGCATCTGCTCTAACGTCATGTTACTCAGAGACTTCAAGTTACTGATGACATACGTATGTGACTTGTTTTGCCAAGTCTGCACACTCCACCAGCACAGCTTCAAAAGTAGCTTCCTCTCCCTCCTTCCTCTTTCCCTCTCACACACGTTTGTTCACAGTGTACTCGGTTACTCTTTTCCCTCAATTTTTCTTTTTCAGGCATCATAAATAGCTTTTTTACTTGATAATAACCTTTATATCCAGCCTGGCAGTTTTGAGATGGATGATGGTTTTTATTTATTATTATTGCTATTGTCTGAACACCTGAAGATAAGACAGATGCCTCATTCACACAAAACACTGGATAAAATTCTGATCTATTGAAATCACTGGGGGTTTCAGCACTGACTTCAGTTCAGACAGTCTTTCCTCACCATTTTTGTCACAGGCTGTACAATGTTTACCAAAAATAACCTTGTTTGTTTCCCTGTTTTGTCTTAATCAAAGCAAGCTATTAAAACAACTCACCAGGAAGCCCCCAGTCAGAGGGACAATGAAAGGTGAATTTATCTTCCCTGATGAGAGGAATTTCCCTGATGTTGCCCATTCACTGCAGTCCAAAGACAAGCCTTAGGACAATCAGCCCCTCCTGTGCTTTGTTCAGCTGATGATACAGGCCAGAAACGAATAAACCAAGATAAACTAAAAAAAAAAAAAGGCTCTTTCTGTCTTCCACAGAAAGGAAAAGCATAATTGAGCATAAAAGTTGTTAGCACTCCCCGGTCATTCAAAAATATCTCCCAAAACACAAGATGTGTCAAGTGGCTCATACCTTTTGAACTTTCCTTTGAGCTCTCCTCTGCGGTTAGAGCCCTCTGAGCCTGCAACGTAGCAGCTGACAGAGATTAACTTTCTGTATGCACACACAGTTCAAACTGCACTTAGAAAAGCCACATTTGGTCATTGTTTACTTAAGTTTGCAGCAACAAATACAGATGCATGGATTTCAGTGTACACCTGGCATTAATCAGCTGCTGCTGCTATTTCACAGCTGCCTCCAAGCAAGACAAAATGCTGGCATGGAAATGAGATTTCAGAATAACCAGAAATCTTTAAGGGACCCACACGGAGGAGGGAGACCTCCCTAACAACACTTGCTTCCAGCTTGTTCTAGCCCTCAGAGATTTTTTTGTGTTAAATCCCTCCTTTTATAAAGAGATCTGCAGTTTTTCAGCTGAAGTGTATGTGTATATAAGGATGTATGTATGTATGTGTATATAGATACATTTTAAGAATCTGCACAGATATTGCCTAAAACTGGAAAGGACCCCCACTTGCTACAACCAGGGAGACATGGAGAGGCAGGATCAGTAATATTGCAGTGACACCCACCATTTCTAACCCCTTTTAGGAGAATTCCAATGCTGGAGGTGCAACACTGACTTCAGAAATCAGCTCCAAATGTAATGGTCCTGAGAGGTTAGGAAAAAAAAAAATAAAGTTCTAATTATTAACGTAATATCGTTGAATCATAGAATAGTTTGGGTTGGAAGGGACCTTCAAAGATCATCTAGTCCACCCCCTCTGCCATAATCAGGGACATCTTCAACTAGATCAAGTTGCTCAGAGCCCCATCCAGCCTGGTCTTGAATGTCTCCAGGAATGGGGCATCTACCACCTCTCTGGGCAACCTGTTCTAGTATTTCACAACCCTCATTGCAAAAAAATTTCTTCCTCATGTCTAGCCTGAATCTTCCTTCCTTTAGTTTGAAACCATTACTCCTTGTCCTATTGCAACAGGCCCTGCTAAAACATCTGTCCCGATCTTTCTCATTTGATTTAATTTAATCTCATTTCTTCCTATTGCTGCTAGACATGGAGGGGACAGATTCAAATGCCAGGAGGACAGAGGAGAGCCAGCCCCGGGCGCGATAGGAAGAGGAGTGGATGCCCCGGCACAAGGCCATCCATCACGTCCTGTACCCCTCCGGCACTGCAGCAAGTGCCAACAGCAGCCAGCTGCCACCCAAGTGGGTCACTTGTTGCAGGGGTGTATGACCTGGGCTCCCAGCATCTTCATAGCCTGCCCACTGCTGCCAGATGGAGTTGAGGATGTTTGGCTTTCAGCTGTGAGCCCCAGTGGGGATTTCCCACCTTTGCAATGCCTTGCAGACATGGAATATTCCTGCACTGAGTTCAGCAGAAGCACTCAGGATGAGAAGGTCCTTCCTCCAGGACGGACTCTTCCTTCTAGAAAATCCTTTTCCTCTGGTATAAAGTAGCCAGTTTGTTTGCTTTTTAGGTTTTCAAAGGTGTTGCAACACCAGGCATATCTGAGGGGGCAGTGCTGAAGATTCAGGCTCATTAAGCAGCAGCAGTCATTGATCATCAGCTGCATGAGGTGTGGTAGGATATAAGGGGAGGGAAAACAGACATTCATCAGTGACAGTTTCGCTAACAAGGCCTGACATATGTATTTATATGTTCCCTGGTTAGATGGTGAACAATGTATGAGTTGTGTTGCATTTAGAATATTTCTGACAACAGCTAGGAAATGAAAACCAAATTAAAAAAAACAGCAAAAGCAAGAAACACAAGACAGCTCCTGGAGGTCTTCAGTTTGAGGTTGAAGAGCATACATTCAAGTCAAGCCAGGTATATATATTTCATCTAGTGAGCATACTTACCTCATCCAGGAGTAAGGGATATTTATCCAATTCTTCATCTAGATTATAGCTGGGATAGTAGATTTTATCTTCTTGATACAGAAAAACAGATGCTACTGGTTGCTTTTTGTTTTGTGATCATTCTGTGCTTTCATTTTTGTGTGTGTGTGCTAGAAAAACTTAAAACTTTCAGAAATGAGACCAATATCTCAATTACTCTATAGATAATTTAACGCAAGTGAAAATCCCCTGTTCCTCTTTGCCTCTCAGAGTGCTTACGCTGCAGGCACCAAACAGGCTGTGCCACAGAGAAGATAAATGCAAGATCGGTGCCTACCTGCCTCTTCATTGCACCAGGGGTTACTCATCTTTTGGCACTTGCACCTGGCTCAGGGAGGGCTGCTGAGCTCATTAAAGCACAGCCTGATGGCAGCCGGACCCTCTGGAGTCACTGCCCAGGCACCACATCCTCTGGGCTGGATGTCTTCCCTGTGGAAGGAGACAGGATCGACAGCAGATACGCCATTTACTCTCTTTAGTGTCTTCTTCCCTCTTTGTCTTCAAAGTCAGGATAACCTCTCAAATCGACAGGAGGCAGAAACTTCAGTGTAACAACAACAGTGAATTTATGTAGTTTATGATGGGAACCCTAGATGGCTGTGAATATACCCATTTAGTATAGAATATCTTGTATATTTTTAAGTAGCAGGTGAATGAGCCATTTCTCTGCCACTTTCCAATTATCAGCATGAAGAGAAATACATATGTGTGTCTGTGCACACGTACAAACTCTTTGTGCCAGACTTAAGACATAGGGATGACAAACATAGTCTACTAGAGCATTATTGGTATGGAGAGAGTCCAGTTCCACAATGATGCTTTGGGACACTTCTTGTCGTATAACCTACACTTTGGAAAGATAAATACACAACAGACATGTGGTTATTTATCTTCACAAAGATCTCTCTTCTGCAGGATCTTTTCTGTTTCAGTGGGTGTGGGATTTTTCATTGCCTCAAAAAAACCCTTTAAATCTGAAACTAAGACATTTAGATTCTCAGTTAAGGACTGATTTATTTTAAAATGACCCTTTTCTTACCAACAGACATCTTCTTCTTTGCTTCATGGAGATGGAGGGTGTCCCTCGGAAAGAGGCCAAATTTCTGTTCGAGGGTCAGTGAAACATTTGTGTTTTACAGCTGAGAAAAGCCCTTTTTATTCTGCATATCTTTATAAATTATTATCTGTGCTCATCCGTGTGTTGAAATGCTAGTTGGGATTTAAAGCTTCATCAATGTGTTAAGGCTCAATTGCAGTTCACTGATACCAACGGTCTATTCCTGATTAGTATTTTTGACATTGAAATTTACAGACAAAACCAGGTCAATAATTTCACAATTCTTTGTAAGCACCAGGGAAACTAAATGTTCATCTTAGTTATGTAGATACCTATCGATCTAAGCATCTCTTTATTTTTATCCAGCTAGGAAATTTATCTCAATGTTCAGATGTTTTACTACAGTGGAAACAAAGTTGAAAAAAATAGATTGTTCCAAGCATGGGCTTAAAAGATTTTATCAGTTACACATGAATCATGGAACAAGTTTTAGTTTCACATTGAAAAAAAAAAAAGGATGGAAATGACAGCGGAAGAAAAATTAATCATCTCAGTTAACTTCACATATCTGGAATGTAGGTACCTCCGTCTGAGCTAGTCACACCAAGAGCCCTTTGTAGTCAATGGAGGGAAAGTAGGCCTATTGAGTTTAGCAGATCTTCTGTTTTTCTTTAGACATTTGCTAATCTGTCTTAGAAATGCATGTTTCTCTCTCCTGGCTATAAAAGTAAGTCTAGACAGCCAACTCAAATACAGCCATTTGGACTGCAAATGTCTCCTCTAGGCCAGAGTAATATTGCCCTCAGAGTTTACATTAACTGGTGATCTAAAATGGTTCAAAATATAGCAGATAAGAAAGCATCTCTGCATTCCCTGACCATTTAGCTCTCTGTGCAGAAGAAAACATATTAACAATAGCTTTATTGCTGTTGATGTTTTCCTAAGTGACCTTTCCTGTATAACCGTTAACAGCACTTGGAGTAGAATATACCTTTGCCATCATTTTGAACTTTTTCTTAACGCTTAATGTTTACGCTTCATCTAAAGAATTTCAGGCTTGTAAGAGGGTCAGGTTCTTGGCTAGGGTCAGTGAATGCCGTACATTTTTAAATGCCCATACTCTGATCAGTTCACTTAAGAGCTTCAGTACATCGTTTTGCAATCACATATCTCAGAAATAATTTATACAATCAATTAAAGAGCATTATCAAGGGATGATTTGACAACTGTTGCCATGCCAACCAATGAAGCAGAAAGCTCCTCAGCGTTTAAAGGCTGCACCTGGTGATAGATATAGCAGATTTTGAGGACTCAGACAGAATCGCAGATGTCCAAAGGTGTGGAGGGAACATGATTTAAAGCTTGATGTTTTTCCATTTTTACTGGCGAAAGGGTGTTGATGGCATGTTGTTCACTTTCTCATTAAAATTCTGTCATTTTCACAAAGTGTTCTGCATTCAGGGCTGAAAATTGAAGTGAGAATGCACTTTACAGACTGATAAAATATGATAGCAAAATGGATGATGTTCATTTGCAGGCTGAATTAATTAAAAAAAAAAAAAAAGAGTTTGTGTCAGTGGATTTATGAAAAGCCCGTTAATCAAACACAACTTTACCAGCCTTAATGGACACATCTTAAACACTCTTGCATTAATATTTAAAATTCCAGTTAGCAAATGGCTCTTAGCACATTGAGCTAAAAAGTAATTAGAATAGGTCATTACAGGCACAAAACAGTACAAGCTGAAAGTACATTTTCTGTTGGCAACAACAGGTTGGGCATTGGCTGCTCAGCCTTGACTTTTGTATTTACATCTTTACCTATACAGTAGCTCCATTCTTAATGAGAGAATGGATTATGCAAAAGAATAATTTCCTCCTGTCCTCCTATGCCATCTTATACATTCTCGTAGCCACAGGAATTAGGGCTAAAACTGCTGGTCTATCTTAGCTAGGAGGCTGGAACACCTCCCCTTTCAGACTTTCATTATGTTTATACCTGTGAATCTCAGAATAGCAGTTTGAGGTGTGCAGTAAGTTACTGCAGCTCGGGTTACTGTAGCTTCCTTGAGACAATCTCTCATGATGAAGTTGTGGGCATGAAACACTAGGGCACTTATCTTGGTTGAGGTCCTTTGTAATGCAAATAAAATCATTTGTGTGCAGAGACATCAAGGAATAGTTTGTCATACAATGGAAAACTTGCATAATACCAAATTCTCCCTGCAAATGGCTTCCTATAGAATATCCAGAATTATCACTGTGAACTATTTCTGGGATGTTCCTCTTGACTCTAATCCAATGAAGACTGTTAGAGAAATTTTATGTGACACAGGTAAACCAGTTTCTTCGAATAGTTTTGCTATATGAGCTGCTGAAGCTCCTGAGTCCCAAGTTGTCCCTGCTGTCATGAACACTTGCATCACAGCATCCTGCTCCATTTCACAGGGCTGTCTCAGCCCTGTGCTCAGGCTGTTTAAGAACCAAACTCCCTTTATGACTTTAGGCAACTCCTTATTTCCAATCTTAATTTATTCACAGCTATCTTATAAGGTAGGCTATTACGTGCGTTTTCATGGCCCATCTCCTGCCATCATCGAACCATTCCCTATGGTATTATTTGATCTTAAAAAATGACCATGAAAACAGATTACCTGGTGGAATACACCTGCAAGTTAATCACCTCGAAGTAATATCTAGCCTGGTATCAGGGGCTGCAACCCTTATGACAGTGAAAATTATCCTTTTCTTCTAGATCTAGTGCTTTTGTAGGTGATTACTTGGCAGACTCCCAACCTTTTCACGAAAAGAGTGGAAATTGCTACCATTGGCTAAAAAGAATACCCAACAATGTAACAAACATGAACAGCAGGTCCAGAATGCTACTTATGCTGCCTTGCATTTGAGGAACCTGTGGCACGCCACCTCAGGACACGGTTTTACTTTCTCTGCATAAAAAGATTACTTTTAAATGAGAGAGTCTTTGTGTGCTGCATCTTTTGACATTGCAATGGCAACAATCTTGGCCATGTTAGAAGACTGCTGTCACAACCTGCTGTCTCTGCAAATGTCACAACTAGGTCTGAAGACAAACAGCAGGACCGAAACACCCAATCATATTTTATTTTTCATCTGATTGATACAATTCAGTGTCCATTTTGCAAATGCAAAGCTATTTCACATATGAAAACAGACTACCAAGAAGCAAATGCAGTTTTTCTTCATCATGTTCACAGTAGAAGAAATTACGAGGCTGTGACTTTTATCCAAGTTTTTGTCATAACAATACCTCAGTTCTTCTTCTCACAGCCAAATGACCTCAGGACTTGGGATAGGTGAAGAAATACATTTGGGTTGATTTGAGAATATTTTAAACAGAAGTTAGGAATAAGTATTAGATCCTGAGAATATTCATTGTTTTGGGCCTAATTCTGGCTCCTGATTCTGTGAATTACACAAATGCCTGCTTGCCAAGGCAAATCCATTGGCAACTGTGGTGTCTCTTTTAATTCTGTACCAGAACAAGTCCAGGCACCTCAGAGACCCCAAAAAAAGTCGTTGTTCATATTTTAATGGAATTTGTGAGTCTCAGATTCTTACTTGCCTTTGACGCAATGGATCGCCCATGTTGATATTAATAGATGTGGTATCTTGCTGCAGTTTGCAGATGCACATTCAAGAGGTGCACCAAAGGACTGGCCCAGCCATAACTGGGTACCCAGTAACTTGGGATGTAGATACAGTATTAGTCATGTTTTTCTTTTCTGTGGAGTTAACTACAGCTGCTGTTTGTCTTAGTCCAATGGGCTGTCCTCTGTTCAAAGACAGGAGGATGGAGGTATAAAGGCAAAACTGAGGTTTTTTGCCAGGAGTAATATTATAGTTTTCTCCCACCTACAAGGTCCCAAATCTGCTCCTTAGGTTTCGGCTTCAGGCCCAGGCTTTCCCCAGGGCTACTCTAACATCCGTGGAACCCTGAAAGAGAAATTTTCCACATGGTCTTTGGGAAGCAGAGCCTCATTTTCCCTTTCTCTTTTACTTGGGGGAAAAAAACTCCAAACATCTCACAGAATAATTCAGCTGCTGTGAGATCTCCTTGGATATTCATTATTTCTGTCTTCATACGGAGATTTGAACCTTAAAAGCAGGTTCTCAGTTTCCCCAGGCCACACAGGTCTGCACGGGGAGGCTGGATGCCCTTTTCCCAGTGCAAGTGGCATGTTCCTCTATCCCCTCTGCAGCCTGCTGAGCCTCCAGGGGCCCAGGGACAACTTTACCAGCACCAGAGGGTGGCTCATCTGACTGCCTGTGGTGTATGAGAAGAAAGTAAAGCAGCTGGTGTATTTTAGCATGATTAACTTCTCTAGAAATTATTTCCAGTCTTCAAAGTTTGGGCTGTTACAGGCTCTGTACAAGCCTTATCCCCATGTTAAGCAGAGGAGCCACCTAAACCAGCTCTCTGGTATGCAGTGGCTCTCTCAAAGTTGGAAGTATGTATAGGTAGCTATTCACCCTCTTTCAGAGGATCTTTCAGGTGTTTCAGAGCTTACACATTTTTTTAGATATACTTTTATTTATCCTTGTTGTAAACTCCATTTCTACACCCCAAATTAGCAGTCACTTAACAACTTCAGACCGCCTCTGCCCCATGGGACTGGTCTAAGCAGTAGGCTGCGTTCTCACTTTTTATGCTTTCCTAATCCATCCCACTGAAGCAAGGCTTTTCTGCTGCACAGCTTCAGCACAAGAGTTGGAAAAATTCCTCTTCAGCACCCTATGGCTTAATGTTTATGTGATCTCCTCTCTAAGAGGAGTTAATTTTGTCCTCATGCAAGCTGAGGAGGGAAATGAAGTCGTGTCTCCCTTTTCATGGAAGACTGTCCTACCTCCTTGGCCATTCTAGAAAGGCAAAGGGCCACAAAGCCAGAGCACTGTGGTCTTTGAAGTATAGCCGGGGTGTCCCCCATGATTTTTACAGCATGAATTTGTTGGTGAACAAGAGAGAGACTTCAAGAATGCTTAGTTTCCTCCTTGGCTCTTCCTTGGTGCATCGCTCCTGACTGGTTTGAGGCGTGAGCAAAGCAGCTAGCTGTCCTGACCTAACATTAAGAAAATAGCCTGCATGCAGAACGCCAAGTCCCTATGGAGTATCTGTGTCTATAGGATCAGCGAGCAACCCAGTACCGCAGTTTCTGGGTTCCGACTTTAAATTCTGGGCCTCCAGGTCCTACATATGTCCTGCTTTACCCACTTACCTCTCCTACTGGCCCAAACCATGAGTGCAACTTGCTGGCAGAAAATGGTTTGGAGTCAGCGGCAAACATTTTCATGTTTAGTTTCAGGAAAAACGGGGAAACTAAACATCACATTCCTGTTATAAATCGGTACTTGGGTTTAAAAGAAGCATTGATTTCCAGGATAGTTTTCTGAAGATCTTTCAGCTCATCTGTCTTGTTTTTATATTACAGTAGAGGAAATGGATCCACATGCTCACATCTCAAATCAGAGATGGGAACAGTTTATGCCATTCCGAATCTGTCACCATATATAGCCATACACTATAGTACTCCTTCTTCATTTTATACACCACGCTCCCCCATACAAAACCTTTGTATAGGCCTCAGTTTCACAGCGATAACACTGTGTTTCCCCAGCTATTATTCAAGGGACACAAAATACTTTGAGGAAACTAATGTAACAAACAGTGTTGTCTTGAAATGTACATACAGAGTCTACTGTTATTTATACTATGTGACAAATTAAGCCAAGTGAAATAATAGTTGTTTACCAAACACCTTCATTTCCACAGTCTGGCATAATATGCATAACAGCAAATCTCAAAAAAGTTCCTATCTGGGCTGTTTTTGTATTTAAAAGCATGCATATGAAAGGAATCAATTAATGTACTTTTATCTTATCAGTTTCTGATAATTAATAGGATC
This sequence comes from Pampusana beccarii, assembly GCA_013399365.1. Lineage (NCBI taxonomy): Eukaryota > Metazoa > Chordata > Aves > Columbiformes > Columbidae > Pampusana > Pampusana beccarii. Next base: position 1,547,520 of record VWYH01009553.1, on the reverse strand, counting down.
TCTAAGGGCTTTATGGATTGCTGGTTTGATAATTTGCTAGCAGCTGAAGTAATAGAGGTTATGATGGAAAGGTGGCCTCATAGCTGCCTTGTGAAGTGCACTAAATGATTGAACCCAAAGAACAATAGGGATGGAAATTGCTGTGTTCATTCATGGATAATATATGACAGGAGTAAGGCAAGCAGCAAGTTAGCAGATGACTCAGCCAAGCATCTATGACTGAACAAAGTGTGATTCTAACCTTCTGTCATTGAAAATATATTTAATGGAAACATTATCATTCTGATATATTGCTTGCTAAGATAAGACATGTTTATAGTACAGTTTCCCTGTGATGCTACTATAGGACTAGATTTTGGCACACTTGTTTTTGCTGAATTGTACTTCACCCTCAAATAAATCTACTCCTCCTGGAGCAAGAGACTATTCAAAATGAGCAAGTGAGCCAGAAACTGATTCAAAGTTGGCTGGAGCAAAATATCACCAGATAGATATAAAGGGTCCTATTAATTTTTAATACACAGAGAGGAAGATATCTATAAACACTGAGGACCACATGTAAGGTTATTCCTTTGTTATGACTTTTTCAGCCTAAAACTAGAGCACTGGACAACATAATGTATTTTTTTAATTAACAAATATGTATGACCACATGCCTCAGATGCAGATCAAAGAAGTGGGATGCTGAAGGCATGGATTAAAGTTAGCTGCCTTTTCCCTGTGTCTGGGAGAGCTCAGTTTGTAACATTTTTATTGGTAGGAGCACTCAGGTGTTCAGCAGTGAAATGGAGCACAAGGTCTAGAGTGTTGTATTAAAGTGAAACTTGCTGAAGGGAGGGGAAGGAGGATAAAAATGGAGCAAGGTAATCTCTAGAGCACATTATACATGTATGCTGGTCAGGGATGGCTTGCAGCAATTCTGCAGTACTGTGCAGCAGGACTCTGCCAACAGAATTCATGCTGAAAACATATGTTCTTCTGCTCAAACCAGCTTTCGCTACATCTGGAAACCAAGAGTTGGAGGGGGAGGGAAAAAATAAAGCAGCAGCATATGTAATTCTCTTCTAAGAGAAATCATTCATTTGTTCATGAAAGAAATCTTTCTCCTTGTATCACCAGCAAAAATTCTCACCAGGTTCTGGAATGGATGTTTAAAAGCTGGGCCAGGAAAGAAAGAAAAAAATAAAAAAGGTAAAAGGAGGGAATGTAGATAATGGCAGACACTTATGATTATTTTTTTTTTCTGAAGTCACATCTTGATACCAAGACCAATCTTATTTAGCAAAAAGTGGAAAACTTAGGAAAAACATCGTTTAAAATGACTGCAAGAGTTGTAAAACCCCCAAAATAACTCTGTTTTGCTGTCAAAAGCTTGGGAAACACAAAACAGATGTTTCACCCAGCCTCACTTAGCCAGCCAGATCTTTCCTTGCTATGCAGGCAGCTGTACCACATGTCTTTTCTGAAAAAGAAATAGTGCTTTCCTTTGGCACTTCTGCACCGTTCTGACTGACCAGCCGGACACTGTAATCAGATGAAGACAACTTCTGTCATCCTTCCCACTGCCTAAGTCTGCAGAAGCTCCCCAGAACTGAGCAACCCTGTGCTTTAAAAAATACAAACATTAGATACAAATTTTGGCAAGCCGTGGTTCCTCGGGCAATCGATGGTACCGCTGAAGTCAGAAAGCACTACTTGCTGTAATGGGTGGTGGCAGCAGAGGTCTCGATTTGCACCCTGAACAATGCACACATTATTAGAGCTAATGGCAGCTATGTGTACACGTAACAATATAGCCTTGAGACTGCAGCCTGGGAATGCCACATGAGCAGATTGTTTTATTTTTGTTCATGGGAGAAAGTATAGTCGAGTAACGGGAAAATCACTTGAGCAGAAGCTGAGCTCTGTTGAGCTGCTTAAGGAGGGAGGGGTGAGATCCAGGACTGCTATCTCTAACTGACATTATGGGGCATTTTAAGACATAATGTTGACCTCTGGATCCTCCCATTTAGCTGCTCCTTCACCCTAGAGGCATGTGATGCCCCTAACTCAGTGTTTCAGCATGTTCAGTTCAGTGGCCAGGCGATGGGGACACACATCTGCATTGGCAGAGGTGGATGTTTCACCCTGGATTAATCTCCTTCTCTCCCGAATCCTCTAATGGGCAGTTACTGGTGGTGGGGCTCCCCATCCATATCCTCTATGTGAAAGAGCTGGTTTAAGCATTTTGCTCTTGCCAAGTTGAGTCTGTGAATCCTCAGTACTCTTCAGCATCTGGGATTTAGCATCCACTCTCTCCAGGGATACTTCCTTGGAAAAACACATGGTTACTTCACGTAGGCAGGGCACTGCCTTGCATCTGGACATCTGTGAGTCCCATTCCTGGACATGAAGTTCAATCTGGGAGTGAAGTCTCCAAATCTGGCCTAAAATCTGGAGTGCAATGCTAAGTGAGGCTGTGGCTCTAGCCTGAGGTTACTGTTTTAATGTTTCATTTCCATCATGAAGCTTCCTGTGCTGGATAACTGATGGTTGCATTTCAGTTGATCAAGTATAACATAATTATTTTGAAACGGAGATGGAAATCTTAATATATAATCAAGAAAATGGTACTGTCACCACAACAAAGAAGAGGCTGATTATCTAAAAAGATCTGAATATTAACATTTATAAATCATTCTGGAAACACAGGCATGGGGAAGAGAGAAGCTATTGCTTTACATACCCTTGGCTCCTAGATTAACTATGAAGTAGAGGGAGTTAGACCTCTGGCAGTCTCTTAAAATGATTAAGGAAGAAAAGAAGGGGGCTTGCCACCTTGCAATGGAAAGAGAGGCCTCTAGAGCTGATCAGATTAACAAGACACTCTTATAAGCTTTTATTAACAGAATCACACTAAGCAAGATTTGGGAATAGTGAGGGATTTTAACTACACGAAAGGGAAATAATATAGCAAACCCCAGATTGTTCAGCCGCTCCTTGGAAGACAATTTTTGATAAGGAAGATGAAACAGTAAAATCTTTTTCTAATTTTGATCCTAACCAATAGAGAAGGAGTGTTTGAGAATATAAAGGTAAAAAGCAATTTGTGTGAGGGTGAACACGAAATGGCAAAGCTTATGATCTTCATAAAGAAAATTGAAAAAAAAGAAATGTAAGAAGGCAAACTTCAGTAACCATGAAGGATTGATAGGCAAAGTCTTGTGGAAGGCAATTTAAGGAAAAGATGAAACAAGCTAGCTGTACTCAAAGAAACAGAGGAGGAAATCAGCTACAAAAAGAGACAAAATTAGCAGTCATGAGCGCTTCATTGATCTCAAACCCAAGAGTAAATGCGGGAAGTAAATAGTAGGTGGGATTACTAAAGGTGGGTATAAAATAATAACTCAAGCATGTAAGAACATGAATAAGATCAAGGACAAGAAAAAGATCACCCTACAAGTACACGTCTAGTAAGGAAAAGACTGGTGAAGAGGGAAACACTACAGATGAAGGTCAAAGTGTGTAAAGTCTTTTTTTTTTTTAATCTATTGTCCCTATAGCGGTGTTCAGGTGGTTAACAGTGTTAATTCCAAGGACAAAAGACCGTAATAGGAAAAGAATAAGCCAGAGAGGAATTAAGCTTGCATTTTCAGCTGGCTGAGCTTCCTCCTCTGGCAGAAGGGGAGCCAGCAGAGGATACCTCTACCTTGTCAGCAGTGATCGCTGAGGCCTTGCGGGGAGCAGCTGGGGTACCAGGAGTCTGGAAAAGATCAGGGAAAGGAAGGGGCAATAAAAAAAATAGAGGAAGCAGAGTCAGAGGATCACAGAGCTGTCAGCTTAAATGCAGTCTCTGGAAAATTCTTCACAAATAAGCAAACAAACTTCTTGGGAGGAACTGGAAGGTGAAAAGGTTAGCAACCAGCTTGGATCTACCAAGTGCAAATCAATCGAAATAAGGGGAGAAGTAGTGGGTAGCAGCTATTTTTTCTTTAATCAGGTTTTGACAGCTGCGCACAGCTCACAATCCCATAAGCAAAAAGTACAGTCTGTAGGCCATTTGCATGCTCTTCTGGTACCTGTACCCACTGAGCAGTTGGCAAAGGTTTCCTCTCAAAATGAAAGAGTGCCTTGGATGGGGTGATGCGGGGTGCTAGAGCCAGTTTTGCCCAATGCTGTCACTAATTGTCTGGACAACGGAGAAGGAGACTCGCTAGATAAATTAGCAGACGATACTGCTGGGAGGAGCTGCAAGTATGTTACAGGAGTGCATTAGAATTCAAAACGCCCTTGGGAAACTAGTGAAATGGCTTGGAAAACACACAGGATAAATTTCCGTGGTGAAAATGCAGGGGGCCACACTTTGACAGGATTGATCACAAACTGAAGTTGATGATACCAAAATTAAGTTGCAAATCTGTGTCATGAACAAGGCAAACATTTTGCAGGGTGCCTAAAAAGCAGTGTCACCGAGAGATACTTGGAGAAATACTATTTATTTGTTCTTTGGTATAGATACGGCTGTAATTTGAGACGTATGTGGACAAATCCGAGAATGTCCAAAGGAAAGCAACAAGAGGTCTAAAAAAGCATGACCTTGGAGGAAATAGTGAAGGAATTAGCTTGGTGTGGTCTCAAGAAAAGTAGATGGGGGAAGGGATGGTAACAGCCTTTTAGTACATAAAGGCTGCTGTGAAGAGGAAACCTGCCCTTTGCATCCGCAGGGGATAGGTCAAGAAGCGGTGGAGTTCAACTGCCGCAAAGGAAGTGTATAAAAATTTTCTGAGGCATTAGGGAAAACTTTCTAATGGTACAATTAGAGAAGCACTAGAATAGATTGCCTGGGGAAGTCGTGGAGTCTCCATCACTGGCGGTCTCAACAATTTAGGCTAACATCTGTCGGGAACAACACGCATATAACCAACCTGGCTGCGGGTCAGGGAAGTGAATACACGACCTTCTGAAGTCCCTTCTAGACCTGTTTTTCTCTGGTTCTAATTATTCAAGAGTCTCCCTCCCTGAAAATGCGATGTACTTTTGGTTTGAACCATTTGACATGCAGTTTGATTATTATCTTGATTTCTTTGCAGTCTTATATATTACACTATGTGCTTGCAGATACTTCCTAGCTTATCTGAAAAAGGAGTAAAGTTGCACTTAGAGTTCCTCTGGCACACATTAGGGTTGCATATGCAGTCATCTCGTATCTCTGTGTTTTCAGAAGTTTAAATTTAGGTGCTTTTCAGGGCAGCCCTGGATTCTAAACCTGGTGGTATGAGAGGGGAAAGGGGCTGGAACTTAAACAACATGAAGGAGCAAGAAGCAGAGCGACAAGCTGGCAAGCTGCTGTGCACCACATGGGAGAAAGTGCAGGCTGAGCTCTTATAACCTTTCTCCCCCTTCCCTGAAAGACAGAAATCTCTAATTTCCCACTGACAAAGAGGAACTGGAGGATCAAGACACAGACCTGTCTTCCCTCCTTAGTCCACTCCAAGGCCAAGGCTCAGACCTACCACCCAGAGCAGGCAGAGGTCACCTGGCAGTGAACACAGTCTGAGTCACTGAGATCTCCAGGGCCAGACCCACACCCTGCTTGGTTCCCCGGACCCAAGAAAATAGCACAAATCTGTCAAACCAAAACCAGAGTGGGGGAATAGGTAAAGGAGGATACTTTATGTTGACCCCTTGATGTGTATGGTCACAAATTTGGATTACTGGACTTTCCCAATATCCTCATGAGACATACCAAACAGAAACGACATTGTCAGAAATAATCTCCTTTTAAAGTGCTTAGGAAATACCTGACCTTTAAACAGAAAAGAGAAGAGTTAAGTAAAGTGTTTACCCTAATGTGGTGTTTTCAGCTGAGATGGAAGTACTCTGTCAATATGGATAGGGTCAGAAACCTGTCTCCCTCAGCATTCCTCTCCTGTGATGCGGAGCAAGCACGGCAGTTCTCAGCTCTTCTCAGAAACCTCAGCACTGGGCTTGACTCCAGCTTCATCTGGTTTTGGCTGGTGGCACTGACACCACTGCAGTTAGAGGTGGCATAGAGAAGGACTTGAGATGTGTTGTTCAAATAGCTGATTTCCTAGCTTGCATATAAAGGGGAGGACAGGAGCTGCCCACATAAATATGGAGGAAGTATAGCTCAGACATCTTTGGAGAGCCAAGGGCTCTGCAAAGTCCATAAACCCAAGGAGAAAGAGAATGGGTAGCTGACAATGACTCCCCCAGCTGTTGCTAGTCTGATCACTTCTCATAGGATTTTACTTTTCCACTCTGTGTCTGTCCTCCGTCAGCATCATCTGACCCAGCCTGTCCTCAACCAGTTCTCGTGTTAGCTCCAAACTCCTCATTCTTTATTCTTCATTCGCCTTTCTCCCAATGGCCTCTGCTCGCAGCAATCATTCACGTTTGCCAGCTCACCGAAGGAAAAACTTCAGATTTCTGAATTTCATGCTGTCCTCAGAACACAAAACTCCAAAATAACTCTGTCTTCCTCCTTGGGCACACACTCTTGCTTGAGAGTGACTGTGATAAATTACATTTAGACTGTGATAAATTATGTTTATATGCAAGAAGAAATCACTGTTCATGGTTGACTCTGAACTGGTCTGGAGGTCAGTGGTATATGACTCCTACTCCAGCAGAGCTTTAATTTGTTTAATACATGAGTGAGTCTGTTTGGACATGGTCCTGGGCAACTGGCTTTAGGTGGCCCTGCTTGGGCACGGGGGTTGGACCATATCACCACCAGAGATTCCTTCTAACCTCAGCCATTCTGTGATTCTGCATGATTCTGTGACTTCTTTAATTCCCAAGCGTGCATCTCCTGAAACCGCCTGTTTATTTCTCGACTGGTGTTTCAAGTGTCACTCTCCGATCTTGCACGTTAGACAGGGCAAATAACAGTTGACTGCAAACCTCCAGTAAAATCGTGTAGCCACCAAACTAGGTTTTCTCTGTTCTCCTGCAGAGGTTGCTGCATGGAATGGCTTATACTCAAACCTCCTCAAATACTGAACACTACCCGAATCCATACCCCTGTGAGGCACACAGAAATTCAGGACAAGCAAACTAGTTTTAGGGATTTTAGAGCATTTGGAGGAGTAGACCTTTAAATTGCAGAGAGTTTTCAGACTTCGTGACAGCAGAGCTGCTGGTCATGCTATGATCCCACATATGCAGCTCTGCATTACAGACGAGGGGCAGTCAATTGAAAATGGTGTCTGAGCCTTATTTGAAACCTGCTGTTCTCCTGGTGACATCAATGCTGTATTTAGGTCACTTTTTAAAAAGGACAAATTAGGCTTCAGGACAAAACTGGATCCTTTGACTCTGTAGGCAGACTCTGTTCTCACTCTGGAGTAAATACATGGTGATGGCTTTAGGTTGTTGAAGATAACAGGGGTGCACCTGCAGCATTCGAGTGTATTACAATGGAAAGCAGAATTTGATCTTTTAATACAAAAAATAATCAAAAGTCTTCACACTGTTTCCTCAAACTTCATTAGCAGGAAAAACCATCAGCAAGAGTAATAATTTCTTTTTCTTTTTCTTTTCTCATTTCACTGAAAATAAAGTCTGCCCCCAAAGTTCTCTACCAGGTTACACTCATTTCTCACTAAAGACAGACTTTCATTTTCACTGAGGTCTTTTTGTTACAATTAGAAAGAATCTGTTGCAAAATTCAGTCTAATAGCACAAAACGCTTCCCGTGAAAAACTTTTGCAGGGAGAGGAGTTTGTTAGAAATTTGACTAGCCAATATATAACTTATTATAACTTATTGTTATAAGTTATATTGTTGTTATTATAACTTATTGTTACACCAAATTCTATCTGTATAATACCAGTTAGTGCTGGTATACAAATACAGCTATCCCTTTATTTCCCTGATTTTGTTGTTTTCTTTATCTCTGTGGTTTAATCACAGCTTTAAGGATCTTTATGTCTTTTATTATCATTCTTTCAGATGTGTAGCTTTACCTGCCAGAATAACGATATATCACACCTCATGCAACTGAAATAATTGTCCTGGTCCTGTAACAGAAGGTCTGTGTAACTTTGCATTCCTCAAAATACAGTCAGGAAATTCTACAATAAACATTAGCTTGGGGGGGATGTTTTCAAACAGTGTGTCTTGAAGGTGATATTTCTTAAACAGCCCTTGCATGAGCTTAAGGTAAATCCTAGTGATGCTGGTAAAACAACTATCAAGCAATCTTGAAACCCTTGTGAATTGACAGACTGTTCAGACATAAGGCTAATACGAGGCACTCCTGCGACAGCAGCCCATTTGCATGAGTTGACTGTATCATCTGTCCCCTTCTCCAGTGCCTGCTTGATGCCTCTTCCCTTTCTCCTCCACCTCCGATTTGTCTGGGGTCATCAATGGTACCAACTTTCCACCACCAAATGTGAACAATACAAACAATTTCTTTGATAGGTTAGGTACTGCTCAAAAGCATGGCTTGTTTTCCCAGAAAAGCAAGAAAGTAACTTTTTATTTAGGTTTCACTGTTAAATCCATGGGAAAGTCAGCTACGTGACCAGATTTTTTGGCTGTGCTCTTCCCCTTGCCCAAGGGTAAAAGTGGGAAATTTTGGAGCCATCTTCTTCTCAGGTGATATTTGCAGGCATGCTTTTGCACCCATATGGCAGTAAAGAAAAATATTTGTTACAAAATAGAAGTTAATGGCACTACCTAAGACGGCTAAAGTGAATTGTCCAATAAAACATTTGTGATTTTTTTCTTCGCGAATAGTAGTTCACCAAACCTTGAATCTATCTGCAGGAAAAAGTCAGTTTTTTGAATCTTATTTCAGCAACAGTAAGCAATGGCTCACATCACATCTGTTCAAAACAAAATGAGTTGTGAATTTGAGACGAACCCCTGATTTCAAAAGTCCAGTTATTTTACATTCTTAACTGAGTTTAGAAATATAAATACTTAAGACAGAATTAAAATGTTCCAAAATTGTTAAAATTAATCTTTTTAATGAGGATGGCCAGAAATTTGGTTCAGTCGATTAATTTGCAGTAAACATTCGAGATTTTAAATATTTGTGGTTTGAGTTCAAATAGGACAAAAAAGCTTATAGATGACATATGCATGAAGACAAAAGAGAAAATGAGCAAGAAGATGTTGGTAGGTGCTTGTTTCAGTATTTGTTGTTATCCCAGTGTGAAGTGACGAGAAGAATGGGATAACATCCTTAGAGGCATGTACAAGAGACAGACAAAAACCCTATTGATTTTTGGTATGCATGGTGTCTGTCACTCACAAAGTCCTTTCTTTTTAAGGACACAATATATTTTAGTGCTAGAGCTTCCCTCAGTGAACTCTAGTTAGATACCTCCTCTTAATCACTGTAAGTTATTTACAGGTTGTTTTTCTCTTAAACTTGGAATGAAGTAAGTGACTTGCCTTTGGGAAATGTACCCTGGAACACTTTGATTTTTCATGGTAACGACTCTCTTTTTCACTCAGTCTGGATCTGTGTCCTATGAGTGGGCCCCAGCAAGTTTGAGAGCAGATAGCTGCTCTTCTAGCGTGTCAGCAGCATATGTACATGTCAATCCATGTTACACAGGAAATAAGGTAACACCACCATTTCAATGACGAGTTCTTGTAATTTTCCATTTCCATATTAATAGGAAAAATAAGACTCCTTGGGAAGTTTATTATCTGAAGAGTGACAAATATGTACAATGCACTCAGACATGGTTCCCAGATAGTCTCTACAGCAGTACAGCTCTCCAGCCCACGTGGCTTACGTCAGGCAAAGCAGGCTGGAGGGTAGCGCTGGGTACAAGGATGGAGAAACGACTGGGAGAAGAAAAAAGGGATGAAAGCCTTCCCGAGCAGTCTGCTGAGTGGAAACCTCTGCCTTCTACTGAGGAAGAGTTTCCAAGTGGATGTCATCCAAGAATGATTTGCTTCCCCAGCAAGTTCTGTACCCCAGTTTCAAGGCGCAAGCAGTGCCCATGCCTGCTACCAGCTGTCCCTTCACCTGGCTCCATCTGTGAGCCCTCTGGAGCCAACTCCTCCGCTCCTGACGGCTCGACAGCTCCTGGCTCACTTTGGCACAGCACAGCGGACAGTGGCGCCTCGTCCCACCTGATCACAAGCTCGTCTAAAACATATCTGCCAGACACCATCTCTACACCGGTTTGCAGTGCAGGAGCTTGCTCACCGCCTTCAGCCACCGCTGAGCTGCAAAGAATTATCAAAGTAACGTGGAGGAGATCAGCCAGTGTAGGGGTGGCTCTGTCAGCCATGCACATGAGTGAACTGTGCTCCCAGGCAGTGCTTTAGAAAAGCAAGGACCCATTCCTCGGAATACTTTTATGCCAGTCCTGTCAAATCAGAAGCTTCCTCCAAAAATAATGGGCCAGAGGCATTTTGTCTTGAACACAGGAAAACTGAAATTCAGCTGTTGGAAGGAAACTCTGTTGCTTTCCACAGCACACATAGCCAAAACGGAGACAGGTAGGTGTAAATGGAGGTAGCCCATCTGACAACTCATCTTGTATTAGGCCATGCAGGTTAACAGGCGTGGCTGAAAAATACTGAGTGACCTATATGGAGTTTCAGCACATAATAATATTGGTTTAGCTGTTCACAGAGAGGGGAGAGCAGCAAGCGACTGCATTTATGTAAATGCCAAGGTACACCTGACGTTTTCACATCTCTTTCTGGGTCCCTAAAGCTTTTCAGGAGAGCTTTCCTGGAGGTCTGTCATCATACGAAATTATCAAAAGCCTAGTCCATGTAAAGGAGGATTCTGCTGAGTTGATGATTTTCTCCCTCACTGTTCCCTGGGACTGGCCGGCAGCTTGCAGGGCTGTAATGACGATGTTTATCTCCAGCGGCTGAATGGCCACTGAGAACATGCTATATATTCTCTGGCTTATATTAAAGCACATATGTATTGTCAGTTTATATTTATGTATTTCATAAGTGCATGTGTTTCATTACAGTGTGAAGCGTAATTTCAAGATATTAAGGATGTGGAAGGACTCCCAGCACGAGACACGACCCTGCAGACAAACCACAACAGTGTGCAGCTTCATCTCCCCAGCCTGGCAGACCTGCAGGTACAGGTGAGCAGGAGTGAGGGACAGGTGTCCCCACCAGGAGAAAGCCACCATCACTCCCTGGACCTGACAGGGGAAACACTGACAAGGCCTCCAGAGTCCTGCACAGTCTTCACTTACTGTCCTATTCCTGTATTTCAAAGAGTAATTGTATTTACAAAATAACAGCTTTTTTTTTTTCTCTCTGTTTTTCTCCAAAACTTCTTAGCTGTGTTCTGTTTCTGCCTCACATTTTAAATGTGCTTTGGCAGCAAGAAGAGCCTCAGCTTGTTTAATTTATTACCTCTGTTTATGGAATATGGATATGGGGCCAACTTTACTTCTTACATTAAGTGAATCAGTGCACATGCAATCACTTTTGGACATACACTGTATAAAATAAGCATATTTAGATGATCAAATAAGTGTTCCCATATGCGTGTTGGCTGGTATTTCGTGCTGGTATAGCGTTCTTGTTTTTCTTATGTGGTGTCCTTTGTCTTTTTTCCTTCCCTTTTTGACTGTGTTTGGTCAGTCACTCAGGAAAAAAAATAATGCTTGTACCTTAAAAGAAATACTGTCTATTCAGCATATGGCATTTATAGATACTCGGAAATTCTTTTGGGAGGCATGCTTCAGATTAGCGGTCTTTCTCCTTCGGGGATGGTTTTAATTTGTTAGCACTTTAGATCTGTAGTCTTGAGGTAGCTCCTTTTTCAGTCAATAAAATGGTTAGTGAAATGAGGGTAAAATATTATAATTGTGTTCCTCAAATCAGATTTTTATGTGGAGTTTTTTCCTCCGGGTATGTAAATCTGTCATTCGGAGAGGACTTTTTTTCTTTTAATCTTCAGTCCATGTGCCAAGAATGACGATTTTAACCGTGCATTACCACAGTGACTCCAAGCCAAACTGCTGGGAGGCCACTACCCTGGGATGAAAAGGAAGCCAAAAGCAGCCTGGCTTTGACTCCAGAGTTTCCGATCGAAGTCTGCCACCCTGTCTACAGCTCTCACCTCTGCCCACAGCACATCCCCTCCTTGGTACCACATGCACAACCCAAGGCTCAAAGCACCAAGCCATCTGCAAGGAAAGCCAAACAAATTAGTAAAGACAAAGACAGAAACTTACTTGAACCACACGAGCTGCTGGCTTCCTGCAAAGCAACAGCTCTGTCATAGCCAACGTGTCTCATCTATTTATCCACCTTTACTCATCACTGACGTGTGGCCGAAGCCCTTAGCTCTGATGCTTTGTGAAAGGAGTGGAAGGACATATCAATGCCACGCAATCTCAGGCCAACAGCAGCCAGCTGTGGCAACACCATCACAGAAACAGCTGAAGAAGGAGCCAACAAAAGGCTTCTAGTCTTCCATGGCTACACATTAAAGTCTTTGGCCAGCAGAAACTCTTGAAAATAGCATTGTCTGTAAGGAACAAAAGGGCAATGCAGGGTGACACTGTGGTTTACTGCAGTAACCAGGAAAGCAGGTCCCTTCATGACCTTGGGACTCATCCAGTCCATCCCAGTCCCAAGGTAGAATCAGTTACATCTAATCAGTCAGGCAGGTGTTTGTACAGTCTGACCCTAACATCCCTCTTGTCATAGGGATGTCACACACTCCCAGCTACTGTTTTGTAGGGTTCCAACATCCTTCCCAGGAAAAAGCTTTTCCCAACATCTAACCTAAAGTATTGCCATAATTTCAACCCATTGTTTCCCCTCACGCATGGACATGGGAAACAAATTATTCTCTTTGTTCTGTGGCAGCTTTTTATGTGCTACAACCATGTTTTACCATCAGTTTTCCCTTCCCTTATGCTGAAACGTGAGCATTGCCAGCAGCTGCCTTCATTAGCCCATTTACTTTAGACTTGACCTCGGTGTGAAGAGCACTCTACGTGGCCAGTTCATTGGCAGAGAGAAACTGTGCATGTTGTGGGACAAACCTTAACAATAGTACAGAAGACATGGATGACCAAAGAGGCCACTGAAAGGCAGTCTAAGATGCCTTAGGTGTCCAACACGCCAAAACTATTTCTGTCATAGCCTTTGTATCTGTGTGTACCTGGAAGGTTTGGGCCTGGGATTTTGGGTTATACAAATGGTGAATTCATTTCCATCTCTCCAAAAGATCTGCAAATGGATATACACTTGTTTCTCTAAAGTATTCATGTAAATAATACCGAGAATAATATTTTGCATCAGGCAGTAGATTCAGTGGTGAATTGCTTTGTAACTTGACCACTGTGACTTAGAAATCAACAAATTACCTAGGAAGTGTCCAGGCCCCACTGGGGATAGGTGGTAGAAACAAGCTGCAGAGAAACTGCAGAGAAGGAAGGTCCTTGTCCCTATCAGCACCTCCCCATAAGTCCGCAGGAACGCACCCAGGGCTGGGGCTTGGGATTTGGGTGTCCCAGTTACTGCTTGGAGCATCTGGGCCTGTTGCAAGTGGATGAATTGCAAGATATCTAATGTTTCACACGAGCAAAGTCAAAAGCACCATGCTGAGTAAATTACAAACATGCCTAAAAACACAAAATGAACAAAAGCAAACACGCAAACTCAAACAGTTTCCTTTCTCTTGAAAACCTATCCTGATCATGCGCTCCTTATGCAAGCAGTTATGATTTTGTCCAAGAAAAAAGACTTCTGTTTGAAGATAAAACAATTATTAGCTTTATTATTAAAAAAAAAAAAAAAAGAAAAAAAACGGAGAAAGGTGCAACTGCATAGCATTTCATAACATATAGGAAGTTTCCCTATTATACTTGACAGGAATAGAATAGGCTGGAATCAAAGGGGTATGTTAACAACTCAGCATATCTCCCCCTTTGGAACTAGTATTAGTCTATCATATCACTAAAAAATAATAAATCTTTGTAAAAGGCAGCAGTTGCTTTCATAGTCCAGCGGCAAAACCCATCTGGTACTATTGGAAAAATGAAAAAGGCAACGTGCCCTAAATTACATTGTTAAAACACCTACAGCTTAGTTCATTTTCATGTGCTATCCATATGTAAGCCCTTAGCAATAGACAGCCACTTTAAAACTCTCTTTTTCTGTATGTGTGTGTGAGAAAGAGAGAGCAAGAGAAGGTGAACACGGAGCCCTGTGTTTTTATTCTGACATTTTCAAGTGGAAAATATTGCACAATCTAACCAGTGCGAAAATAATTAAACTGGATAAATAAATGAATAAATATAATAGCAATTTTTCACATATAAAAATTCCTTAAAAGTTTTTAGTTTTATCAACCCCCCTCCACACCCACCAGAGCATATGGCCCTCTGTTTCTGCAAATCAGCAGTCTTTGCTTAAAGTGGATGTTTCTATTAACACTGTGACTAATTACTGAAAACAAACATGTGTAAGTATGATCTCTGCTAACTGCCTCTGTCAACCCATCTTTTTCTTCATGTTATTCATTCAAAGGGATTAAGATTGCTCGCAAAAGTACAGTAGACCTCTATTTAGCCCGTTAACTGGCATGAATAAACGAAGACCGTCAACCACAACTGACGTCAGGCTTCAAGAAATGTTTTTTATATTAGTAAAAAAAAAAGTGAAAAAGTTTTAGAAAATGTTAAAACACCAAATGTAAAGAGCTTTAACACTGGACATAAAGGGCTGCTTTGGGAGCAGCTATTGGGAGCACAGCTACATGAGCTGCAGTACATGAGCTCAGATGGGTGGCAGACCTTTTGTGCTGAGGGTAACCAGTGTTGTCTCAGTATGCAAGTCTGGATGTACGTGCATGCAGAAGGGGCATCCAGAGAAACTTTAATGTCAGTCTTTCTTGTGGTTTCTCCAGTCCAAAAATAAGACAAAAAAAAGGACTCAAAGCATCCATTTGGTCTTTGTAAAATACAAAGACGAAAAGATGCAAGCAGATTTTTCTTCCAAGTGTCCTACAAAAGCTGGATTTATCTGCTGCCATGACAGCATCACAGAGTGGGACCCAGCAGCCTGCATGGCTTCTTGTTTTCTTGCCTACTTGGGAGTAGAGGAGTGAGCCAGGCTCCCTTAAAGCATGGGTGGTTCTTATCAGAGCAAAAAGAGGAAAATAAGCTTCTCTGTGGTATAGCTTGAATGCATGTGCTCTTCACAGTCCCCATTTCTGGACTGGCTGTGGCCCTGCAGGAGCTGCTGGGGTCAGTGATGAAACCAAGTCCCAGTGCATTTCTTTCTCAGACACACACTGCCAGCTCCTAAGAGGAGCCAGCTCTACGGGAAGGAGATGGAGGGAGAAACTGCCTTCACAGAGCCACTCTGCCTGCCTGCTGAACTCAAGAGCTATGGGATGGGGTCTCAGCATATTTTACCTCAAGTTGTACATAATGTAAAAACAAACCGAACACTAGAAAATTGCACAAATCCACATCTGCTGATTTTTCCAAGTGCATAGTATGGTTAGGAGCCAATTCCTTGTCATTTCTCATCTCTTGCACTTTACACAGGGTGTTTCCTTTATAAAACAACTTGCCTTTGGGTTTAATGATTTCTAAGGAAACATAACTCTGTCACTGCACTCTGGTGTTTAATTCCTCCTTTGTCATTAGTGTCTGCCCGGTGCAGCCCAGGGACGCCAGTGTGCTCACTGAACTGTGCATGCACTTTCTGTACGCTTTGGGTTCATGCCCATGCCTGGGAGCTGGTGTTTGATCTAGACTAAACACGAAGGCCTTAGTCTTCAAAGCCAATGTGTTTACATTCCTCTGCTCTATCTAGCCTCTTTTTTTCAAGTGCCCCCAAGATAGGTGTCTTGCTGTTAGAATAAATACTCACCTTGTGCATTGTGCTTTCCTCTGGTGGCCTCAGCATGCTTTTGCAGAGATGGAAGCACTATTAACCCCATTTTATGGATGGAAACATGGCAGCACCGTGCTCAGACCTGCAGGGCAAATCAGTGGTGGCAGAAACAGTCAGAAAAAAAACACAGGTCTCCTCTTACCAGCCCAGTCATAGCTCAGCCTGTTTCAAGCCCACCTATTGAAGTGCAGCACTTCTTTCTCTTTCAGCCACCCATGCCTCAGCAGGTCTTTCTTTCCCCCAAAAACCAAGCCTTGTGGTGCAGTGCGGTGAGGGAGGCAGAAAGCAGGGACAGCACAGCGAGGGATATGCAGAAATAGAAAGTCCTTACCTATTCACTTTAGTATAACAGGGGGTGAAGCAACTAGGGCAGGTGTGTTGTCTCGTCTGCTCCATGTGCATCACTGGAGGAGAGCTAGGTCAGACGATAAGGTCCTGTGAACAAGACTGGTGAGGAGAAGATGTGGGTAGAAAGAGAAAGCCCTTCTGAGAACAGGAGGTGAACAGGGTCAGCGCTCACTCAGCTGGCTCTGTCTCCCTGCCACAACGTTGCTGTGGCTGTATAAGGGGAACAGCAAAATCCACTGCCAGTGGTGACGCACTTGGAAATGGCCTCTCTCTGCCTGGGGTGGCCACTGCATGGCAGGGATGGGTACTCTGGCTGGGTGCAATGGGGGAAAGTGCTCTCTGCCTTGTGTGGAGCTCAAATATTGACATTGACCTCATATGCCATGTAAAGGAAAACCCAGTGATTCAGCAGTTGCTGTTTGTTCCTACTGCTCTGCCAAATACATATGGGAAAATTCAGCTCCGAACGTGGCACGTCCATCACATGAATCCACAGTCTGGGAGCTGGAATAACCAACAGAGAAACCTAAGGGAGCTACAGGAACAGGAAAGCAGCTGCATCAAGGTGGGTAAACCTCAAAGCTTGAGTTTACTGTTCATCTCCTCTTTTTATCAGCTTATAAGCTCCACCTGATATCCCTGTTGGATACACCTCAGAGAAGGGGAGATGAAGTAGCGAACAGGTAACATCCTGACTCAAATCTCTTGTTTCCTTCTCTTCTGGCAGGCATTTTGAATTTGCTACCCCTTCTCTGAAGATCCCGAAAGAAGCAGCAAAGCACCCTGGTTTTGGCTGATGCATCTCACACCGAGCCAGAGAAGAGAAAAGCAGTTACAAGTGTTGATGATACACCCTCATTTTGCTCTGTTAACACAGGATCAGGCACTTTCGATCTATGGGTTGGGGGAAAGAAAGGAGTAAAATGTGGTAAAAAGTCTACACCTTAGCTGCCCCATAGCTTACAAAGTGAGGCACTGCAGTGTAACACAAAAGAAAGTCAATCTGAGGGCAGAGCCTCTCAATCTTCATTGCTAGCATTTCCCAATGCATGGTGTAGGCTGACAATATTTTCCGCTTTCTGAGGCCCGGGGTTTGCAAACTGACAACTCTTCACTTAAATTCCCTTTCCACTCTAAATGCCATTTAATGGCAGTATAACTGGAAGGGTCAAAAATCAGCTGTCACTTGGCAATGGCCCCTTCCAGAGTCAAGGCCATGGCCCCTGCTGAGACACAGAAGAGCTCCCAGTTTCAGTGCGGCCATTCACAAACACTGGGCTTTCTCAAGAACAGCTCTTACAGAAACGCTAAACAGCAAAATGCTCTCAAGAGTACCAGTTGTGCTGATATTAAGAGAAATGAATCAAATTACTGGAAGGCAGGTAAGAGCCTTAAAAAGGGGCTTAGCTCAGGGCTGGAGTTCTGACATGAAAAAAAAAAAAAAAGGCAAAAATCCCCTACCAAACCACCTCATTTCACATGTCTTCCCAATGCATTTATTTACGTTACTGTACCATCTCTTTACTTTACACCAACTAGCAAAATGAACAAAAAAATACCTCCCCTGTTTGCTTAGCAAGGTGAAAAGCTGATGACCCTCTGTATCGGAGTCTTAGGGACTTTTGGTCAGATCTACCATTCTCCTGCCAACTTAGACTGAAATAAGGCCCTTCTAATATGTGTTGATCCACTACATAGGCTTTGTAATGCACAAACTTCCTCTCTGCTTTTGGGGGGTGCAGGGGGTGGTGAGTGATCCTGATTCCAATATCAAAACCCTATTTAAATGTCTTCAAGGTCAAGGTCATTATTTAATGTCTTAGAAAATACTACACATCTACAAGAAGAAGCTGGAGAATTACGTGACTCCAGGGAAGATGTTTTACACTGGCAAAACGCCGATGTTCTAATGCAACTAGCAGCATCCATGCACTCACAGTAAGTTCCTGGGAGCAGACCGTGGTACAGAGCTAGGACCAAATACTGCAAATCATAATCAGTCAAATCAAAACAAATAGAAACCATGCTAACGGTGTTCTCCTGATAGGGCAGTCTTAATTTTTGTAACAATCATGCTGTAGATGGATTTACTTCTGGAAATAGCATGGTTAATTAATCCTTGCACGTACCAGAGAGTACACTTGGGAACTGCACTGGACAAAGGCTGTAAAAGTTACTGTTCAGTCTACACCTCTGGGAAGGTGCTTCCCTTTCTTAATGATTATTTCCAGTCAGTTAAAAATAGAAATATATGCCTCGGATGATTCTGTGCAGAAGCTCAAGTGCAGCGGGACCATTAA
>VWYH01009553.1:1500913-1523562 GCA_013399365.1 Pampusana beccarii | reverse complement strand
CATTATTGTTATAAAGAACATTGTGACTTTAATATTAGCATTTTGCTTTCAACAGCAATTAGCAATCTCTTGGTTTGCTGTTTGGTAAAGCATCTGTTAATGAGGTCATCTAGTTTAAAATCCCAGCTACTGGAAAATAACAGGGAGGAGGTCAAATCTATCATTTTGTGTATATTCTCTGCTCTCTTTTCAGTTTTCTAAAGAAAAGATATCTTTGTTATCCACAATAAGTCATTATGACCCGTTACTGGCCTTCTGTATTTTCTACCACCTCAAGATACAGTAAGTTCTTTCTTATTGAAGTACGGAAACACGACAGTTCAGTTAAAATCTTTGCGCATCTGAGGATGAGGAATTGGTTTCATTTTCTGTTGTCTTTTTTTGTTTTCAGAGTTTCGAGTTCAGTTTTAACGAGGAGTCGCCTCTATGGTGGACGGGGTTCCCGGGGTGGTGGACCTCGGAGTGGCTGCTGGTGGAGTGTCGATGGGGCTCCCGGCCCCGCTGCTGGGCGTCACAGAGGAGCTCACTGCTGGTGTCTCTCCTTGCTGCTGGGCTTGGAGGGTCTGTCCGCAGATGTGGTGGTGCTTCTCCCAGTCCTTATGCTGGCAAAACGAGCCACAGTACCGTGCTGTGTTGCAACCACTGCAGGTTTCACTAGCTTTCCGGCCACAGTTCCAGCAACTCTAGAAGCAAAAGAGGAGGGGGAGAGACGGGAGAAATTAGCTAGTGTCCTACATTTTATGTTAAAAACAGCTGGCAGGGAACTGCAAGTCAACCCTCTGCTATCAATGGTTGAGGCACCAGTAGGTGCTACTTTGGGTGGCTGCACCTGTTCCAGAGCAGCTGCAGTCACAGCTGGAGGGCTCTGGCCCTCAGAAACTGGGCAAGAACAAAAGCAGCTGTCTGCTAGTACCAACAATGCAAACTCCAAGTACACCCTCAGTTCTGGGCACCAGGAACATGCTGACTAATAAAGTTCCAGTAAAACTTCAGCTAGCTCCTCTGCCAGATTATTAAAACAAATAATGAAACGTACACATTAAAAAGTGCTTCTCTAAAAGTGAAGAGTGCCTAATGCAAGACAGAAAGGGAGACAAAGGACCTAACACATGGGTAAGACTTGTTACCCCAGGGAAACCTCAGTTTTAATCATCTGAGTAATCCCATCTGACTCAGTGGCACAGTGAATAGTTAAGCTGGAGCTTAAATCTTTGGCAGGATGGGGAAGCCACTGCAGAATATGTATGCTATTCGCTTTCACACACTCTATAGCTATGCCAGCTGGATGCTGGAACACAGCCAATCTTTAAGTGATATTCCTCAACTACATTAAAAAAAAACAACAAAAAAAAACAAAAAAAAGGAAACCACCCAAATTTCAGAATCAAATAAAGACCTAAATCCAAAACAAATTTTTAAAGAAATTAGAGATTTAATTGGAGTCAAGTGGCTCCTTTAGAAAATATCCATATGTTAGTTCCATCCTTCCTGTTTTTGCTGGGTTGGCTTTTTTTTGGTTGGGGTATTTGTGGGTTCTTTTTGTTTTGGTTCGGGTTTTTTTGGCATAAGAACATACTAGCAGATGGGGCAAGAGTAACTGTCCAGTTCTCAATTGCTCTTTGAGATTGAAATAAAATGTACATGGCATTCTTAACTCATACTGATTAAACACACAGACTAAACCAGCTAATTACAGATACATGTGTTGGGGACTATTTTTTTTTTTTTTAATTCATAAAATTGTTCCCATCTTTAAAANAAAAATAAAACGAATACTTAGGCCAAACTGAACAAACACGTTGTCAATTCCAGTTAATTACAGATACATGTGTTGGGGACTATTTTTTTTTTTTTTAATTCATAAAATTGTTCCCATCTTTAAAAACACTTTTTAAAAAACGTGGAATTACTAACACACAGAAACAGATGGTTTTGGTACTTAAATGTCAGGAATTCAGACGCCTTGTCTGGCATCACCTGGTTTTGATTCAATATTCATTGTTTCAGGTTCATTTTGCTCAAACTCTGTCCAGTGCTGCAGAGGTAAAATCACCTTTGGAAATGGATAGCTGTACTATTCTTGAACAACTTTTAAAAGACCTTTTGTCTCAACAATGAAAAAATACTGTAAGTAATCTAGAATACTGTATATGAGCACTTGCCCGCACAGACATATTTATGCATACACCAAAATGAACTGGCAAGGCGGTATTAGCTTTTCAAAGAGATGCAATGCGTCATCCTACTGGCCAGAAACAGAACAAAATGTGATTACCTGGATTCTGCTTCTTTTGCTACACTAGTATTTCTCAACAGTTGCGTCATACTTGTGAAAGTTTCATTTTGCCAGCTTGTTGCTCCCACTGTGATCAACAAGCATGGTGTAATTTCGCTCCAGCCGTGACTGCAGAGAATTTCCACGTACTGCCATGCCCGCTGCCACCCTTATCTGTTTGCAAGTAAATTGCCAGCCCTAGGGTTGGCCTATACTTCCTTTATTCCTTCTTCTGAAAACAGATACACACATACAAAACCTCCACATGCAGACTTTTCTGAAAAGACACTTTTTCCCACACAGAATAACACTGAAGTCAACCAGCACCTGCCCAGATGCAGGAATCCCTTCCTTGTGCAGACCAAATTGCAACATTGAAGTGTGTGCTCTAATTGTGCTGGATTTATTATGAGGATATCAAACTTTCTATTCAAATATCTATTACTTCTGGGAAACCTTCAGTTTGCTTCCCTTTTTTCATGCACAGACAGAACCATCTCCACTGTACGATATTTCAGTATCTTACTACAAGATCTGTATTGATGTCAGAAAATAGTCATTTAATTTTCACAGTATCGGTTCAACTTTATTATTAAAAACAGTCATCAATTAACCATCAGCCTGTACAGGACACAAAAAGTGATACGTAAGTGTGAGATTTTAACGAAATGACAAAGTGCTAGGCTGGCTCCCTCCATGATTAATGTGTCCTACATTGTCTGGTATGTGATTTTATCCATTGGACATATTGTTTCTAATTTAACAGGTTGTTACAGCTTTAGTGTAATTGTGGGAATAAAAAGCACATAAAATACAAGAAGTTCAAAATAAATTCTACAGCTCACATTTATGCAACAACTTATTGCTTTGAAAAATTACTACAGTGCAAATTACATAAATAAGCATACATGTCATGGGGAGCTTGCACTGTGGCAGCAGCTGGATTTGACACACAGAACTCTCTGTCCTACGCAGTCCTCACCGCTGTGGCCATTCCTTGCTCTTTCTCATGTGTGAGCAGTGAAAAACAGCAGCAAAGATCAGGTTAAAGCACTGCAAGCTTTGAAGCAGATGATTTCTGTTCACATTGCTGGCTGATAGCTCCAGAGCCCAAATTCCACCAAAGAAAAGCAAGGCTTGAGATGCCAGCTAATGGCCTGGGCTGTGCTTCGTGTACCTCTGCTCATGTCTTTCCAGTTGATTCAGGTATCATGGACAGAGCTTAAGCTCACTATTGGACTAAACATGGTCAAGGTATCTTCCGTCCTGGGAAGCTCTAGCAGGTACTAGCAAAACGACCCTGGCTGAACTGTGCAGACAGCATCTCAGATAACAGGGGACTAAAATGTCGTGTTGGTGACAAGGTGGCAATCATCATGAGTGTATGAGCAGACCATGGACTCCTTAACACCTAAGTTAAGACCCTCCACCTCCTAGCAGTGGTAAGGCTCAGCCTGGAGTCCAGGTTGGGACAACGCACTTCAAATACAGCAAAATAAATAAGACAAATAAGACTTTGAAAGAACCTAGAGAAAAGCAGCCAGAATAATCCAAGGTCAGACAAATGCAAGCTATAAGAAGAGGCTGAACAAACTGAGACTGTTAAACCTAAGGAGAAACAGTAGACTGAGAGGGGACAGCAGCAGCCTAACATCTTGGAAACCACTGCAGTGGAACAGGCAATGAGCATGTCTACATGGATGAACAGGAGAAGTAACAGGATCAAACAACTTCAAGAAAAACTGGAAAGAGAAATCTTTTAAAGGACAGGCACAAATTGCCTGGAGGCACTGGAGAAACTCCATCATTGAAAAAAAGGTAAAGCAGGTATCTCACAGGAATGATACAGCTAGAGCTGATCATACATCAGGAAAGGTAGCAGCAGATCTCTCAAAGGCTCTCCTGGTCTATCTTCTCTGTCCCTTGATAGTGAGTTACTACACTGCACTTCCAGCTCAGGCTTTATAGAGTTCCAGATGTAGCTAAAACTACGGGGAGGACTGGATTACAGTCTAACTCCGCATTGATTTTCCTGCGAAACACTGAGGTTATACAAAAGGCCAGATTCTCAGACTACATAATTCAATTTAACTTCGCTACCTTGAAAATGGATTAATTCAATGAAATTGGGCTAAATTACTCCAGATGGGAATCTCACTCCGAATCTATGCGACCGATCATATTTCATCCTCCTCTTTCAACTGACAAGGAACATCAGTCTTAGGTCAGAGCCTTATCTTAGGTCAGACTCTTAATTCTCATGCACTTAAGCTTCCATCTTCAAAAAACAGAACTCAGAAACTTCTGTTTGCCATCAGGAAAATTCTTAAAAACAAATGGTCCTCATTTCTGTGGTCTCCAGTACCAGGACACATACTTGTCAGTAATTTTGCCCATCCTATCACTTTCATCTTTGAAATATTTAACCACAACTGAGTATTTGCTTTCCTCTGACACCTCCAGCTGAGACTCAGTGTAGAGTTGGCTTCAAGAAGAAAAAAAACCCAAATGGACTGTGACATGTCTAAGAGATGACAAACTCTGAAATGCTGTAATACAGTGTCAAACACTGCTCTGTCATCTTCAACAAATTCTGGATTTCCCCAGTTTACTGAGAAAGGAAGCATGGCTGGGTAAGAAGAACCCACATTTTTCCCAGTTCTGCAATTCCCATGGCATCCAAAACCCTATCACTGCTAACCACAAGAAAAAGAACAGCTAGAAATCACTGAAACCACAGTGGCGTAAGTGAAGACTGCATAAGCCGCTGGACACCAGTGCAAAACACCCACCAAAATTGTTTATGCAAATTCTATCCAAAACCCATTAGAAAGGGAAACACATCAGTACTTACAAAATTCCCATGCTGCGTCAAAATGCAGCGCTCCATACAAAGATATTCAAACCTTTAGATGGAGTGCTGCATTGGAT
This sequence comes from Pampusana beccarii, assembly GCA_013399365.1. Classification (NCBI taxonomy): domain Eukaryota; kingdom Metazoa; phylum Chordata; class Aves; order Columbiformes; family Columbidae; genus Pampusana; species Pampusana beccarii. The sequence continues at coordinate 1,518,356 of VWYH01009553.1, read as the reverse complement.
GGCTATAAACTCTTCAGAAGGGACAGGTAAGGAAGGAGAGAAGGTGGGCTAGCCCTCTATGTTATTGTGTTTTGACTATCTAGAGCTTGATGATGGTGAATATAGGGTTGAGCATTTATGGGTAAGAACTGGGGGGAATTACAGGCCTGTCAGTCTGACCTTGGTGCCAGGGAAGGTTACGGAGCAGATCATCTTGAATGCCACAGCATCCTCCTGGAGAAAATGGCTGTTCAAGCCTTGGATGGGTGTATTCTTCACTGGGTAAATAAAAAGCAGCTGGATAGCCAGGCCCAAGTTGCTGTGGTGAATGGTGTCAAGTCCAGTTGGCAGCCAGTCACGAGTGGTGTTCCCCTGACCTCAGTATTGGGGCCAGTTCTGTTTAATATCTTTATCAATGATCTAGACAAGGGGATTAAGTGCACTCTTAGTAAGTTTGCAAATGACACCAAGTTGGGCAGTAGTGTTGAATTGCTCAAAGGCAGGAAGGCCAGAGGGATCTGGACTGGCTGGATCAATGGGCTGAGGCCAATTGTATGAGGTTTAACAAGGCCAAGTGCTGGGTCCTGCACTTTGGTCACAACAACCCCAGGCAGCGCTACAGGCTCGGGGAAGAGGGGCTGGAAAGCTGCCCAGCAGAAAAGGCCCTGGGGGTGTTGGTCAACAGTCAGCTGAACACGAGTCGAACAGTGTGCCCAGGTGACCAGAAACGCCAACAGCATCCTGGCTTATATCAGGAATAGTGTGGAGGAATAGGGAAGCGATTGTCATACAAGTCAGCATGAGAGAAGCTAAATCCTGAAAACAGAAGGGTGGAGAAGCATACGGAAAAGACGTGCAAGCTGGCTAGCCAGGCTTAGCTTAGCAGTTTGGGGTAGTGCCAATGTTTGCAACACATCTGGACTGCTCCTGCATTGAACACATGGCTCTGGCGCCTCTGTACCACCCAACACTGCAGGGGATGGTGTGCTACTTTTAAGAGATGCCCAGCCAAAAAAATTAAACGTTAGCTGACATATGTATTAAATTTAGTATCAACCTAAAAACTAGGCTTGCATGAATCACAGCATCTGATGATCAGAGTCAGGTTTGCTGGCACAATCCTGGTCTCAATGGATTGGTCAGCAGAGATTGAACCCATCTGTCTTCAAAATGTCAGGTAAGTGTGACATTCACATACAACATAAACCGCTGCAATATAAACAAGCCCTAACATTACACATCTCTTAAAAGCAGTGTTGGACCAGTTACATACTTGTTTTATCTGAGCAGATGTCAGCATCTGCTTTAAGTAGAGAGAACCAAAACATTTGTGTTCCTTCCTCACCCCCAGCCCCCACCCTACTCAAAAGTGAGGAAGAACTCCGAGTGACAGATTTTTCAGTGGCATTTTATACCAGAGCAGAAACCTAGATGTTTTGATGATTCCCCTCCCCACCCCCTTACAATCTGGGCAGCCAGTCTCTTCGCTACACTGTTCACCCTTACTATTAAAATTGATTTGCACGACAGTACATTGCAGCCAAACAAGCACAGCAGTCTTAAAGAGTAGGCTGCTCACACATGTTTCTGTACTTTGCCAAGACAACTACTGATGAATGGGTCACCTTTTGTCAAGCAACTGTAGGAGCTGGTAAAGAAATAATTTGTGGTTCAGGAACAGCCACACTGACAGGTAGGCCTTCTCCTGTCCTTTTGCATTCCAACAGCAGTGTGCTCTGTTTGGTGGCCTTCAACCAATCTCTCATTAAAATAACAGACAATAGGGAAAATGTCCTGGTCAGTCACAAGTGTTTAAGATGAGAAATTATAGAAATCTTTAGAAAGTAAATGCACAGACACAAAAGCAGCGGCACTGTGAATCAAAACATACTGAACAATTCAAACACAAGCAAAGAACAATAGTTTAACAAGGGACCAGGTCAGGGTCAGAAATTAAAACTATACCATGTAATGTGGTGATTCTTAAAGTATTGCAGACCACTTCTTAAAACTCAGGATGCTTCCAAATACCACATCTCCCCTTCTAGCCCCCTCACTGTCCTAAGACCCCTTTATTTTGCTCCAGTCAGTTCAACACATCCAGCTTGATTGTTCTCTCACAGACATTCTTGCAGACGTGGATGCTACTTTTTCGGGGTTAAAATCAAAACAAAACCCAAAAAAACTTCAACAGAAAAGAAACAAACACACCAACAACAACAAACAAAAACCAACCAACCAAACGAGAACAACAACCAACCAAATAATCTGCTCTTTGTGAGACCTCTGAAAGGTCTTGGATGAGAAGACAACATATTATTTCAAAATTATAATAATTTTAAAAATATTTGAGTCTTATTACTACTCATCACTTAGAGCTCTAGAGAAGGCTGCAATAGAAATCATGCCACAAAGTCCTCACACCAGAGCAGCTCCAAGAAGTCTGACCTAGGTCCAGGTTGCATTTTACTAAATGAAAAATGAAGAGCTGTAAGGGAGAAACCTTGCCAATAGACAAGGAGTGGCCGTATCACACGGAAATTATATCTGGTTCATTAGAAATCTGGTGCCAAATTTTCATCTCCATTCATAGTTTCCACAGTCAAAAGAACAAATGGCACCCATGTGAGAAATATTCTCTGTCAGGAACTGCATGGAGATTATATAGCAGCCTATACTGAGCTCTCTTGCAGGCCTTGGTGTAATGTCCTGTCAAGGAAAAGAAACGAGGTGTGATGCTCAGCCTTCCCCTAGACCTGTAAGACTGCAGAAGCTGCTCTTCGGCATTCTCATATTTGGAACTGGAAACATTCTAGCCCCGGAAATATTACTCCAATGCCTTTGGTACACAGGAATCTGTGTTGCTGGAAGCATATTGCTGAGAGTTGTAAACAGAGAGAAGCTGTGGAGACTTGTAACCGAGACAAATGAGGAGGGACGTTCACCAAGATAGAGAGATAATGGACACCAAAGCAAACATGAAGTTTTCTTCCTCAACCCCGATAAACGCAAGGTCTCGTCTCCAAAGAAACCCTTTTGAACACTGGCAAACTGATCTCTTGTCCTCAAAATGAAGGAAAAGGTTGGTCCATTTTTACAGTTACGAAAAAGTCTGAATTTACAGGTAATCATGGGAATCATTGGCTTAAGTGGTTGGAGTTTGGAATTAATTATAAGTAGAAGCCAAAGAGGGACTAATCATAAAAACTTAATAGACACATCTAATTCTCAAATAAGTATCACTGACATCTCCTTTCACAATTAACCAGGCACCCATAAACACAAACTGAGCAAACTTGATTTCTCTCTGTAAAACCTGCATTTTTTCACCTCACAACAGCCACCCTGATGTGCCACTTATGACCACAGCCGTGAAAGCTACAAGACCAGGACACTAAACTTCATCTTAAATAGCTCCCAAGTATGTAGTTTGGTCTCAGTTCAGAAGGGTTGTAGGCTCCCTGAGGATGCACAGGTCGGAGAACATCTGTAACCCTATGAGCCACATTTCATTAGAACACAATTAAAAGAATTATTTGCCTTCTTTTAAAGTCCCGTTTCCAAGAACTGAACCACCTCATAAGCAATTCTTCTGGAGATGAAGTAAAGATGTCTGTTCTTACAGAGCCTCTTCCAGAGCTATGACTGCCCAGGAGTGAATTACAGCACACAAACCCTCTATGCACTCCTCTGGGTGCACATTTGCTTGTGGGAGAAAGGGCTGTATGTATTGGCATGTAAGTACTTCCTCTGTCCTGCCTACACTATACCAGTTCACTAAACAGATTTAATTTGCAGTTTCCTCCAAAAGCATTTACCTTAGGAATTTTGGTTTTAACAATAGGAGCCTTTTGTATATATACACACAGAAAATGTCAGCTCTTTAATGATGCTGTGTCAGACAAATGCCCTTTCTATGAACATAGTGCCGGAAAAATGTCCTTGAGTATCTCAGATACAAAATGCCAATAAATTGAATTTATGTCTCATTTAATCTACAATGGAACAGTTAGTACTTAGAGGGTACATACACTTCCCGTAGTCCCTTTCTTCCTGAGAAACTTTCAGATGCTGAAAATCAATTCCTTTTGTCTCCTTGTTATTCATCTGCTACATATTAAGGAGAAACTCTGGGCATTCAGTGATCCCACAATGGTCTTTCATCTCCAGAGAAGCCTGGTATGAATTAAAATCTTATGCTCCTTCAAATTACGGATGCATACTGCAGCATGCCACTAACTTATCTGCTCATGACTTTTGCCAGTTTTCTCAGCACGCTGCAGCTAACTCATCTGCATCTTCCAGCTTAAGGGACTCTTCTACAATGCTGCCCATCCAGCCCATGAAAAGTGCTTTGATGATAGTGTACACAAACATATATTCCCACAAAACAGGTACTGCCTTTCACCTTTTCTTCCAACTCCTGCCATTTAGGATCTATATTAAAAAGTGGGTTTACTATAGCAAAGATCTTAGTACAAGAACAATAAATCATGAAAGTAATGCTCTTTCATTTCAGTGGCCTTAAGAAATTAAGATTATAAACGAGTAACTTTTAATTGACATAATTCCTCTGTCATGCCTGTTTTTAAGGACAGTTAGGATGCTGTTTTTCTGTAATGGATGTAAAATTCAATTGCTACCCAGACCGCTGCAGCGCTGGTCAAACACACACTACTCTCACGCTCCCAGATGCCTGCTGGTTGTGCTGATGGATGTACTGTACTGCAGTAACGTGAGCCTTCCACTATCAGGTCTGAAAGTAAATCAGGGCTTAACATGCCTATTCTTGTTTTACTCTCTGTTGCTCTTCCCGTCTATTTTTCTCTCTTTCAAATGCTGTTTGTACACTCCTCAACTCTCAAATATTCCCTGCAGCCAAAGCAACACATTCAAAATGAGAAAACACTTGCAAATCTATATTTACATTCTGTCCTACAGGAACTATCATCTTTTGATAATTGCTTGTATGTCCAGTACTTTCCCCAGACAATCTTTTAGCCACCTCATTCTACAGGCTCTTAAATGAAACATTTCTTTGCTTAAATTAGATTTCACTGCGAAATATTTTCCACCAAGCAATCTTGCTATCTATTCAATACGGCAGTTTGCAGAGCTTTAAGATAAAGCTACTGAAAAGCTACATTATAACAGAATTGCGTGCACGGTAAGCAACCCCAGAGAGAAGTTAAAAGGTGACACTGCAGCTGAAGTTCACCGGCTACTTTGGGCTCAGATTACAAAATAGCCAAGGAAATTTGGAGCTCAGCGTGCGCCTGAAACATACATCCAAAGCTATGGTGCAGACAGCTGATAGTGGGCACTGTCACACAAACAGCCTGTGCCAGGTAGATTAAAGCTAGCCCAGATACACTTGCGGTCTGCAGGCACGGGGGATGCCTGCCCAGCAAAGACCTTACCTCGCTCGAATCCTCCTGCTGATTGATGACAGCTAGTGCATCCTCTGCAGCCTGGCGCTTGGCTTCGGCAACCGTGCGCTCCATCTTGGCTCGCTCCGAAGTGATCATGTCATGAGCTTTCCGCTCGGCCTCCGACACCGCCTTCTGCAACTCGGCCATCGCCTGACGTTTTACTTCATTGACAGCTTCCTCTGCAAAGGAGGGAAGAAATCCTCATCAGCGCAGGACATTTGGCACAAGGCTACACAGGACTGATGCATGAAACGCAGCAGATACTCTGTTCTATTCAAGTCTCCACTTTGAGAAGGACACAGAGGAACCTGGTTCCTCAAGACTCTTCAAGCCCACGCAAGTGCTTTTTTACTTCCCCATCACTGAAAGCTCTCACGAGTCTCTAACACCTGTGATAATTCTTGTTATTTTGATTCATGGTCAGTACTTCTTTATGTACAGACATTTCAGATCTCTGGCATGTTATTTTTTGTAATATTTTTCAAAATTTTACATGGAAAACTGGATTTGCAGCACACCAGATTTATTAATATATTTTGAAATAATTATTATTTAAGATCTAATATTATGGACTTATTCAAAAATGTATCTTTAAGCTCTGGAAATTAAGACTGAATTTATAGTCATTAAGAATTTTTTCACACATGTTAACAAATAAATACACGATGTTAAGAAACCCCCAAGACTTTATTTAAAAATTTTAAATCACCGCCCTAATATATTTTCCTGGACACCTAATTTTACAAGGCAAAATTAAAATTCGTTTATGAACATTCAGCTGACCTCTTGATCTCTCCTTCAAGCCCATGTTTGCACTGTGAAGACTCGACTTCCTGGCCCCGCCGAGCTCTTGAGCACAAGACTTCAGCGCACAACTGGCACTGAGCAGGGACACACACCAACTCGCTAAATTCAAACCTTCGTGCTTCTTGTAAATTAACTAAGTCAGTGTGAGCTGTTTCTTCAATATATACTATAGACATATCTTTTATTCCAGAAAACATGGATTGTCACAAATTAGTTATTTGGGTATTGATGCAGGAAGAGTGCAAAGATTTTACTAATGAACAGTCTGTTAATTGACAACTAAAACAAGTAATTTCTTTTTTTTTTTTTTTTTTTTTTTTTTTTTTTTTATTTATTTTTTATATTTTTTTTTCTTTTATTTTTTTTTTTTATTTTTCTTTTTTTTTTTTAAATTAACTGCTCTAATTAACAAGGAAACCATCCTCCCCCTGAATTAGTTTATCTAATTTTCATCTTTATTCAAAGCAAAATGACAATGATTAATTGAAAATTTAATAAGCAGTAATTATTAACTTGGCAAACCTAGTACCAATTAACACTCTATTAAAACTAATTATGACATGTTTCATTCAAGTGTTTGCACTTAATTGTTTCATCCACTTATATAAACCATCTTAATTAAATGTTCTGTTTAATTAAAAACATAGATTTCTAATAAAAATGTTTTACTGTAGATTAAAATCTAAGTATTACAATGGTGTTACAGGTTTGAGTTTTAGTCCATATATTTAATTCATATATTTGTGTGCGTGCACATAGACACAACTCTTACATACAGATATGAAGTTGATAACTCCCTTGAGTTTTTAGGTCTCATAGCTCTGCATTGTTATTTAAAAAAATAACAACTACATGAAGCCTCCATTTTCAGTTAATAAGCAAATTATGATAAAGACTTAACTTTAAGCCATGTACTGAGTAAAACTGAATTAAAATCAGTTAAAATGAAAGAAGAGTTCTATTGCTCTGTGTGTGTTATGTGTGTACATGTCTGTGAGAGATGTTTCAGCTTAAGTTTTCGAGGCAGGGGAATTTCTAGATAAAACTTCTGCCTTTATTTTTATGAGGCTGAAAATATGCCCTTATATTACCCTACCATAAATGTTGTTTAGGGGAAAGCCTCAGGAGAGGAAAAAAACATACCCTTCAACCATACAGCTAAGGCTTAATTTACTTTGAATATTCAAGGTGAATTAAAATTCTATCTAAGTGGCAATACAGGACAATAATTTTTGCTTACGATCAAAGCTGCAGCTAGACTAATTGTATATGCAAATCAGGCAATTTATATTTAAATTATGCATTCCTATTCTAGTCCCACAGGCACACACAGATCAGCAAAGGGAATTGGTAGGACATTTGCAAGGTGCTTGAATATTTATTACCAACTGCAAACATTCACTGATCGTGTGAAAAGAAATATACACAGGCAACCATGCAGATGCAATTTTATTACCATTTTCAGAAAAATGAGGCAACTTAAATACAGACATTTTGTGTCTATGAGCTGCCATTATTAACAAAGTGTATTTCTTTGAGAAAATCTGTATTCTTGTTGATATTGCTACGAATAGAAATTATCTTTGTATGGCATGATGCACCTTCCTTACATCATATAAATTTAGTTTTACATTGAGGTGTTTGCAGTGGTTAGAAATGGTAGTTTATTATATTAAACGAAAGTAGGGTACTCCAACATTTTGCAAAGACTTCCAATTTCATATTTTCTCATCTGATATAATCTACTTCTTTTCAGTTCAGATATAGAAATTGAACTTTATATTCTAACTTCTATATTGCATAAGTTTTTTTACAAAGCTTCTGAGACTGTGAAGATGTTTAAAGTGCTTATGAGGCCATATACCTGACTGATGCTTTTAAATTGGCATAAACTATGGATTGGAAATACGACAACAGAATTTGACAACAGAATTTGTCTTGTACTGTACTAAGTGTGAAAATAAATAGTTAAAATATGTTGGGTGTTTTGGTCACAACGCACCACCATTATTTCAACACATTGTGAACTCATGAACACCCAAATAAACCAGACAAAATTTCCTATTTCTGATTCCAGCCCATCTTCTTATAATAAATGTCACCAGTGCCTACAGATATTTTATAGACAAAGACAGCAGGCTTCACAGTTTCAGATAACAATAAAAACTGTAATATTTCTGCAGGAGAGGTGACAAGTGACAGTGCAGGAGATTTTATTTGCCTTGGTCGTACAGAGCCATGGAGACCAAAAAGGATACCAGCACATTCTTTCTCTGCTTTTCCAGAGAAAGGAAGAGTGATTATGTTCCAGTATCAAAAAACATGCATCTGGAAGCTTTCAAAACCAAATACCTAAGATGCATGTATCTGCATCCTCCTAAGCATTCTTTCTTTTTAGGAATGCAATTGAAATCTTCCTTCCCTTTGAGTAGCGCTAACTCAGAGAAGCTCCTGGGAGCCAACAGCCTGTGTGGAATAGGTGTCACTCAGTGTGTTCAGAGGTCCTTGGGGCTCACTCAGGGAAGGTACCCAAGTCATCATTCACTGCTGTATATAACCTGATGTGATGATTCTTCAGCCAGCTCCTGGTCACCTCCCTCACATTGTGAGCACATACAGTTCACATGAGGAGAAAAGAGAAGTGGTGGACAGGGGTGCAGTCCTCTATCACCTTGACATTTTCACCACCTCATTCTCAGGCTGACCCTGGCAAAGGCAGCCATTGGGAGTTGGTGACACAAGGTAGCTTCATGCTCCAAAATACACCACCTCTTTCCTGGGACTACCTTGGAGAATGTGTAGGGGCTTCATTTTCTTCGTATGGCAAAGTATGGTCATTCTTCACCTGTTTGCTAACGCCAGAGGTTAGAGATAGGGGATGGCTGCCTCCTCAAGACACAGAAAGAAGCTAAGGCAACAGCCCACAGTGGGCATGGGATCCTCTCAGTATTTAATAAAGATAAATAGATATTTCCAGTGGAGCAAGTCATCCACCCTGTGATCAGATTGAAGCTCTTCATGTGCCTGCCTCTCTCTTATCTACTTAGGGACACCAAGAACTTGGCTTGTACTCCTCATCTACATACCCACAATTCAATGAGACAAACTAGGACACTGTTGTCTCCTTTCCACTGTCGTATGAAACTGAATTGGGTTCATATGGCTTTAATTCACAAGGTGCTACATAATATGCACTTACTCCAAAAATGGGTCTCCAAAAGTTTAAAGTGAATCCCTCTTTTGCATCCTTTTGAGATTGCTTTTTAACCATTTTCAGGCCAAATTCTTTCCGTTCAACGGATTCAGCACCCCAATCAGACTTTTATATCTGATTCAGCTGTCTACACATTGGTCTTTACAGACATTTGAGATACCAAGATATCCACACTGAGCCAGCAGAAATTACTTGTAAGAGATTTGCAGACTTCTTGATTGGCAGTTGCAGCCCAGCCAGGAAACTACAGAGCATCGCAAATGCCACTAGAGACCTTTTCTTACAGAGCTGAATTGCACCTTTACTGCCTTGAACTGATTACAAATTGTGGATACCTCCAACTTCAGTGCACCCTCCTGACAATGAAGACCTGTGATTTATGAAGAGCAGTATGCCTTCTGAAGTTTTATTACAGCTAGTAACAGATACAGGTGTGCATCCAGTAGAAAGTCAGACTTTTTTTTGTTCTCCAGTTCACAGGCATGCTCAGTTAATACAGGGAATCTGATTTAAACCCATGTCAGCATGAAAACAGAGACTAGAAATGGGACCAAAAGAAAGTGATGACATATATGTTCACAAGAGGCCGTGTCACAGCTCCTTTACACTACCATTTGTGGATATATGCAATGTTCATGCACATCCAATTTTATAACTCGGGCCAAAAGCTGTAATTAACTTGTACTGATAGCTTATGAAGGGACTTTTTTCTTATGCTGCATTGCTTTTAGGAGTCATAAACAACCTGATACACCTAACAGCACAAAAACTTAGATTTTGTCAAAATAAAGTTCCTGAAACTCCACTGAGCAGTGCTCCTCTCAATGAGATTTCCTGGGATTGCATATTTTTTCTCATTTTTCATTTAAGATACTAGCACAAATATGGCAAAACAAAGAAAAAAAGACAAATACTTAGATTACTTTGTTATTTTTCATAGAAAATGCAGCAGTCCTAAAAGTATTAATTAACATATTGGCAAATCTAGGCTTTACGTGACAAACCCATAACACGCAAACAATACAACCTCATGTCTGATGCAACGGTATGCTAGCATAACCTTTTTAGACATATGTTCTGTATCTAGTTTAAAATACACCAAAAAGCAGCAAGCAGTTACAGGAGATTGGATCAGAAAGCATAAAAAACTGCAGCATGTTTGCCATTTAATCATTAACTCCTGCTCAGACAGCTGCAGTAGACTTCATGGCTATCCAGGTGTTCAAAAGGGGGGTGTGTGTACGAGTGTATATATAGAAGCTCAACTACCTCACTGGAGTTCAAGAGCTTTCTCCTGGTGCCTCTGCAAACAAGGAACCTCTGATATTGACGTCAAAAAAGGCAATGGTTTAGCTCCAGCATCGCAATGGGATCGTTGCCAGGAAACTCCTGTGCTCAGGCATAGTTTTAAAGTGTTGAAGAAAACTCTGTACAACCACAACATCTGCCTATGGTACTTTTCAAGCTCCGGGAAGACGCTGTCAATGCCTGTGCAACCTCCCCGAGCAGCTGCTGAGATGCGATCTTTCTTACTGCATTGAAAACTTTACAAGTTTATGAGCGCAGACTTCACGGGGGTCTGACAGGCACAAAATCTTTTTCAAGATTAAGAATGGTTACCTTGCTTAGCTGGAAGTTTTTCTTTAACAGGTATACTTAGTTCTTTTCCCTCCTTTGGGAATTCTGACCCTAATGATGTAGGAACTTTGAAACTTAAAAAAAAAAAAATCCCACACAAACTTTTTATTTAAATTGCTAACAGACTGAAACTTTAGCATATCAAGTTTCAGCGTGAAACCATTATAACCCCAGAAAATAGGGGTCCTTAATGGAAGTACTGATATGCTCCTAACTATAGCAGCAGATGCTTCTATTATAAAGATTATTTCATGTCCTGATCAGTTCCAGTTTAAGATTATTAAACACAATTTCTTCTTGTTACTTAGTAAGGCCCCCCTTTTTTTTTTTCCTTTTTCATTCCTCACATCAGTGCATTAACAACTGCACACAGCTGCCAGAAGACTAAGCTGGTGTTTTTAAACAGTTCTTACCAGCTTTCTTCCAGATCTCCTCTGGCACGTATCCAGACGCAGGCCTGTGAAGGAATTCCCGATGCGACTCTGCAGAAGGAGGGGGTGTGGAGGGGGGAAAAAAAAAAAAAAGATATCGTAAGCAACGATTGCTTCTCGAACAAGGCTTAGACAAATACCTTTTCCCTTCACTCAGACCAAAAAAAAAATTACAGAACCTTTTTCTTATGCAAAATAAAACGGGTGCCAGGGCCATAGCACACGTCACATAGACCAAATCAATGGTTAGGACTTGAATGTCTAATCTTAAGCCAAGCTGAGAGTAGTTTGCTTTATTTTTATTTTACAGCGTTTCAATTCAACTCTATTTGATAGTTTCCAAGCTTTTAAGGCTGGCTTTGCGAGACCAGCTGAGGGAGTGACGCGCTTCATCCTCTGTCATTATGTTTATGAAAAGGAAGAAGAAAGAGGGCAACAGCCTGGGTTTCGCACTTCTGCTCTGTGAAAACAGAACGGCTGCTGACGAGCAGAGATAAAAGCCAAGATGCAATTCTAGTGATCAAATCAGCTGTCCACAGAAAAAGAAAGGGGTGTTTCTCTATGTTCAGAGGTGCGCTTTCCTATATCTGAGCCCACATCGGCAACTGTAGCTGCACGAGTTTGAAAAACAGAACCTTTAACTTTAGGTTAAGCCCCTAAACACATATGCTGCCAAACAACCTCACTGGAGCTGAAGCTCGTAATTCACCCGTATATTTCAATCACTTTTTGACAGCTCTTTCCCCTCCCTCCTCTTTTTGTTTAAAGAGTTTAACCTCTGGGCCTGGGCCTAAGAGCTCTGAAATCAGCAAGATCCCTTCCACACGGACTTCAAAGACGCAAGATCAGACAATACAGAAAGAAAATTCACTTTGGCCTGAAATTTAGTATACAGATTCTCAGCAGATGAAAAGCTGCTCTTTTCAAATCCAATTTAAAAACTGATTAACCATTTTTCAAAGTAATAGAGAAGAAATTTTTTAAAAAGAAAAAAAAACATAATGGTAAGTTCATTGCCATGATTACTATTGCCTGTGTGATAGAATTCAATCATCAAAATAAAATAACTTGATTTATTACATTAGAGATAAGGTTTGCATCTTTTGAGAGATGGTGCTAGAAATCAAACATTCTGTTTGATGTCTGAGTTTGAAACATAACAGAAGTACACATGCCATTCTTTGAATACTAATTTTTACTAAACATATTCATTTTTGAATCTTAAGGTTATTCTTTGCTACCTTGGTAGAAAGAAAGCAACAGACTTAAGAAAAAAACATTGAACTATTAGGTTTTGTAAACAGTTTTTTACACCACCATACATGTGTGCAGTGCTGTTTATATACAGTAGGCTACAGAAATTTATATACATTTAAAAGACGATGTTTAACGTTACAGACAGCTAACAAAGGTGGAAATGACAGGGGCCATTTCAGATATGCAGACAGTGGGGAATCCCAATCCCTGCGCACTGTTCCACAGATGCAGTTTCTAGCACATGAATCTGCAGACACCGACAGGGTGGACTGAATTTTGCCATCTGACAGGCAGCTGAGCGGATTTCCCCAGCTCTTCTGTTTGTTGCTAAAGTATGGGATGAAAATAAACTGAATTTTTGTAGGCAGAATTTCACACCTCTCAAGCATAAATGATGGGTGTGTGTACGCGAACGTGTGTGCAAGATTCTTCAAAACAGCTAGCTATTTACATGGGTTTAATCGACATGACAGAGGACTTCAGACCTGATGCTGAAAATGGGAAAGTCCTCAGCATCACTTTGCTCGTATGATTCTGGCGATGATAAATATCATCGTGTACACTTCTCTCGTCCCTTGGAGGCTTTTAGACTTGCTGGAACAGCACCAGTTCAGTCAGGGACAGAGGCAGCAGCAGAAAACATTGCTTGAAAGCTCAGGAAAACTAAAGGTGAAAAAATAAAAAATCTTATTTGTTCTTCCTGCAATACCTCCAGGAAAAGAGCCAACCAGATGCCAAATATGGCAAAAGAAGGGAACTGTTGCATTTGTGCCTTGTATTTTGTGTTGAGTTTTCCCGTCTGCTATTTAAGGTACCATCCACTGCAAGGGGATCATAACCTTGATTTAAGCCCTTTACCACGGTACTTAGTATTAAAAATAAAGAGATGTGGAGCTGATTTTTTTGGTACATATGACTTCCCAAAAATGGAATTCAATGACATAAATGACCAGATTGCCAGCTAATTGTTAGAATTTCCAAAACATAAACATCAATCAAGCTCTTATTCCAACCACAAATTATTTACATGAGGAATGAGATCCTCTGCAAGAAGAATTAAATCAAGATCTTGTGAGAGACTTTCCCATAGTTTGGAATGGTGCACAAAAAAAAGACAAGAAGCACTTACGAAGATAATAAAAAACACATTTTCCAAGCAAGAAAAATAGTATTAACGTGGCTATTGTTTAGTCAGTGGTGATAAGTCCATGAAAACAACGTTCTTTTGGGGGCTAAACTACAAGATGTGACCAGAGGATCTAAGTCATATTACTATTCTTTTTTAAGGCGTTCTTCAAATTAAGAATGACAGAACTTGGTCACTAAAACTACAACACAGAAGATCTTAAACTTGGACATCTAGTAAACACAAACCAAAAGTAATACAATTGAGAGACATCTCTAAAATATTAGACATTAAACCAACTGCAAAAAGCCATAATGAGGAAGAACGCAGTAAATTAAACTGACAGACTGCAGTACCTAGAAGTCAAAGTAAATTCTGCCTGGAAATAAATGGAATGAAATCCAAAAAAATTAGGAATAACCTGAAGTGACAAGGAAGCTCATACAGAAAAGGATAACGGAAAAGGCTTTACATGTCAGGCATAATGCAAAGGTCTGTTAATGGTGAAAATGCAACAACGTTATTTTGCAGAACAACGGGATGTACGCTACTGATTTTACGTGAAATTCATGGCAAGGCATGGTTTCAGAGCACTTGGTCTGGTTCCTGCTGAACCAGATTAAAAAGCCCAACAAGGAAAATAAAAGCACATATACATGAGAGTGATCAGGGCTCATCTGTGAAGAGCCTAAATTAAACAAAAATAAAATAGATTTTGAAATCAAAAATGCTTTTGGAATTTTCAATTTTAATATTAAATAAACTTCTCATCACAAAAGATGTCGGGCTGGGATATAAGATTATGCATGAGGAAAAGACATAAAAATTGGTCTTTGTTTCAGCCCTCACATTCTATCGAACAGCAGGGAACAACATAATGTATTATTTCACAAAATATATAGAAAAAGTACTATTTTTAGTCTACCCTGGCTTTTTTTCTTTTTCAAATAAGAAGGAAGACATTCACCAAAAAAATCCTACTGTCACAATATGTTGCTGGGTTCCACAGGGCTCCTGGTGTACTTATTTCAAGAGCACATTCAGCCTTAAGAATAATCGACAGTTAATTGATCAACCAGGTTTCTAGTATTTAATGAGTAAAAATATCTGTTTATTTTTGACGGTTTTAAGAGGAAGAGAATAGGTGCTGAAAGTACTGAAAGATGTGGAGACTTGTAAGAGCAGAAATAAATGCGGATCTGGGGAGTGAGACTGAGACGAAAACCTAGGACGAAATAAAGGATATGAACTCTCACATGATAATAAGGACCAAACCCAGGAAAACAGAATAGAAAGTCTTAAAAGGAAAAGATGTGTTCAAAACTGTTAAAAAGCCTAATCCATATTTGGAAAGAACGAACAGACAATGGGTTGAAAATACAAAAGAAGGGAGGTTTTTATCGCAGGACAATGGTATCCAAGCCTATGATAACAAAATATGAAGAAACAGACATGAACAGCTGATCTTCTGAGGATCTTTTAGAATTCATTGTAGTTATGAAAACACTGGCAGTGACAATACCCTACATGCCATAATGAACAGTAGGGCTTAAACATAATAAAAGCTGCATATAACCCACTGTGAACTATAGATTATTTAATATAAGAAATACATATCTTTTTATATGTATTGATACGATTCACATAATTCATATGCAACGTTTGCTTAATTTTACCCTATAATAAATGTAACATCATTGGTGGGAAACAGATAACAAACAAAAACTTCTCAGAGCAACAAATATTAAATATTCACTGCCTTGTTTCTAAGAGTCAAGCTCAAACATGTGCCACTCCAATTAATGAAGTATATAAATATAAATCTGAAGAAATATAATACTGAATGAGAGTACCTTGCTAACTGTGTTGGGGGCTATGACTTTCAAGCATTTTTACCTACATCTTTGCCCTCTGATACATTTGTGTGGCTATTAAAACACTGCTCGAACACATGTGAAATTGTGTTAAAAATATAGTTGTGTTCTCATTTAAAAAGACTAAGAAAAGGAAAACCACACACGTACTGCACTACTGAATCAGTCTCAACCAAGAGCAAACTTCCAATAACTAGCAGCAAGATATTTTCTCTCTTTTATGCCACCTATGAGTTATTTTGCAAAGTATTGCATAACAGGGGTAGTATAAGGAATGGATAAAAGCGACCCTAGTCCCAAGAAGGTCAGAAATTAATACTGAGAATACAAACGCACAATGTTTCTGCAGCTGTAGCCCTGTCTAACAGCATGCAATTCAGTACACTACGATCCAGCCCAAACCTCCTGTGCATGAGTGGATTAAGAGCAACAGTTAATATCATCAGTGACCAGTATTACAGAGGCTTCCAGTTCTTGAATCACAATTTAGAAATGTTACTGTGGTATTCACAGCATTCCCAATATTCTCATGTTGAGAATATCATGCATATCACAGCAATGCTGACTATCTGCAAATGGCAAAGGAAAGATTTTATAATCACAGCATGAACAGACATGTATCGATAGGAATGCCCTGGCTAACACTGAAAGTATGAGGGTGAACAACCTTTGATAAAATATAAACTAGCTCTGAAACGGTTAACATTTAAAAATGTATTAAGAAACGGCTAACCTACGTGTTTTTGACAAATTCATATACTTCTGAGAATCCTGTCTTCCTGGGGCAAATCCTGCAGGTATTTGCACTCTTCAGTTGGAGATTTCAAACTCTGTTTTGTAAGATTTCCATTCAGATAAATTCAACAGACACAAAATATCAACATCACTGCAGACCTTCTGATGTGTGCCTACACCACTTATCTAGAGCCACAGCTGCACTCAATAAGGTTATACATCTTGTTTATAACCCACGATGTTGAAGAACCCTCATCTTTAATTTATCCGACTGTGTGTATTTCAGTGTACGATGTCTGATATGTGTAATTATTCACTATTATGATGAAAGTTGCAGTCCTGTTGCAGTATGTAGTACTGAAATTCTGCAGCAGAAATGGAGGAGCCGGATGATGTATTATTCACTTCATAGACCATCACAGTTCATCAAGTGAATATATATATATATAAAGTCTGAGACATTTTTAGACTTTCATAAACATGTATTATTCAGACTGAAAAGAATGGACCCCTCTTACCTTCAGCACAGTCTCAGAGAATAATGAGAGCTTGTAACCTGTTGTAGCTGGCTAATGCGTGTATTGGATTACACTGCATTAAAACCAGTGGTCAAATATTTCATTTGATTTCTTAATTAAAAATACCAACAGAAAAATATCAATCAGTTACTGTGAACTGTCAAGCCCAACATGATTTACAGGGATGTCAAATTAAAAGAAGCACAAAGATCTTTGGCAGAAAAGAAGGTCTTCTGGTTCAAAATGATGACCAGAATTTACTTGCTTTTCTTTTGGACTCAAACTATCTATGCTAAATTTCAGTTCAGAGTTTTTCAGAGAGAGCTATCTATGAAGACCATGGCATAATGTTTGTAGTGAGAACTCACCACTTCAGTGATGATATTATAACCGTAAAGGGAAAAAAACAAAGGCACAGACAATGTAGCAATA
>VWYH01009553.1:1485286-1500873 GCA_013399365.1 Pampusana beccarii | reverse complement strand
ATTAAAAAAAAAAAAAAAAAAAAAAAAAAAAAAAAAAAAAAAAAAAAAAAAAAAAAAAAAAAAAAAAAAAAAAAAAAAACAAAACGAAGGGGAATCAATAACACTTAGAATCTCTGCAGCAAAAGAACAATATTTACATCTTGTGACACTTTAACTTAAGTATTGGAGGAATTTTTCAACCCCTTCCTCCTCACTTCAAAACTAAAATAAAAAGCCCTGAACAGAACAGCAGCTCAAGGTTCACAGATATTGCTTCAATTTTATTATACCTCTGAACGTTAGTGTTCATTTTTGTTAACTAGATTACTAACAGATTTGAGGAAATACAAGGATTACCCTTCCATAGACTCCAAAGTAAGTATTTTCTGCATTATGTGTCAGACATAAAAGCACTTCTTATCAATATTTACAACTGACATGGACGCTACACCATCGAAGCAATGCAAGTTTCATGTCCATGAGTCTAGGGAAGTAATTTTTAAAGTCAAATAACCAAAACAGACATGTTAAAACTGAAATAGACTCACTCCAACCAGTACAGTTATACCCATAGTACTGTAGAAGTGACTGGTTTTGATGAATGTCTTGAGTTGAAGTTTCTTCGGGTAAATTATAAAAACACAGTTTCCTTTCAGGTTTTTTTTACCTACTAGCTATACTTAAAAGCACCATGGCTTGGCTCTTTTTGCATCATAGCTGTACTAGAGATGGGTGTCACTGCTTTTCATCTAGGGGTTTCCTCACAAGTGTTCTTCCCGAAGCTGCAGACACGATCAGCATTTCAGATGCCGTATTTATGAATCTTTCTTTACGTTACATTTAACAGTATTCATACAAGCCATTACCTGAATGCTTCTTTCTGAGAAGGGCTTCTCTAGGGACTAGACTTACCAGTGAAGTTGGGAACAGTATTTCCATAACCCTCCCTTTCACTGACTGAAACTAATTTATAGAGCTATTGGCTCAGATCACTTCACACACACACACACACACACACACACAACGGGTTTGTTTGTTATCAAGAAGCACTAAATATTACAGCATGAATTTTAAAGATTTACCAAGAGGAAGATGGAGAGGGTATTAGATTTGGTTTTTTGTTTTTCTAGTTGCAACTAAATAAGTTTTAGATTTAATAAGTTATGCTTAAGGGTAAAACGAAAGCACAGCTTTAAACAAAATATAGTTACCAAATAACACATGCATTCAACTCTACTAATGACCACAGCTCATGATGATTTTAAGTAGATATCATTCAATATGGACAATTTATTTCTTTAAAGCTAAATATTAGACAAGCAACCAAAGCAGCAGATAACAAAAAAGGCATGACCACTATGTGCTTATTTACCACACCTGCCATGAAGGTGAGGGGATAGGGCAGAACAGGCCAAAATATTAATAAACTACAGAAAATAAAGCTTGCTTTAATACTGCAGAGCCATCTTGGAGTAGTTGCGAGCAGCACTGTGTGTGACTGTGAGGGCCTGCAGGGGGTGAAAGTCCCACTGCTTGCTCTGTTCCCTGTAAGCGAGCTTTGTAGCTTGAGCTGAGCTCAGCAAGCAATACCCAAGGCAGCTCAGAGAATCACATGTGTGTGGCTGTAGGCACCCAGAAACCAAATACAGCTAAGGACTGCCCTTATCTTTATATCTCTCTTCATTTTCTTAAAAAAGACAGCTTCCAAGTCAAATCATTTGATTTGAGAAGGGGAAAGCCCTTGGTTTCACAGTGCTAACAATCCAGAAGCACCTACAGGTTTCCTTAATCAAGCAGGCAAGGGAGGGAGTCAGAGGGGATGGAGAGTCAGTGCACATCTCACTGCTCTGCCATCCCTACATGGCTGTCTGTCCTTCCACCCCACCACTCTCAGACATTGCTGAATGGAAAGCAAGTCAAGTATCATCAAAACCACCAAGCCATTACACAGGTAAACATGACTGTTAGGGCATAAGGGTTATAGTTAATTCAGTAGTCAGCAGAGAGGAATATTTCACCACTGTCACAAAAGAAGGATCAGAAGAACAAATGCAAACTTCCTCTAACACTTAGTTGAGTTGAAACAGGACCAATAAATATTTTTTAATGAGGATACTTGCCCAATGTAACTGGATCTGGATTCACTGGGCTCTGCTGTCTGGAATGACTACTGCTGCTGTTACCGCCTTTTTTTAAATCTTCTGCATCACTGTACCGCCGTATCCAGTAATTAAGCTCCTCACGGTCTGCTTCTTGACATCGCCGTAGTACAGTGAGAGATCGCCTTGTTTTTTCCACCATGTCCATTATACAGTTTAACAGCTATTCATGGCATCGGATGGAGCAGAGAAAGTAAAACAAAACAAACCAAACAAACCCAGAATGTTTTATTCATAAACTGACAGAAAAATGAAGAAAATATTAATGTGCTGAATGCCTGGGTTTTAAGTCTCTCCCTGTTATTTCAAATATAGCTGAAAAATTCTAGCTTTGCTTTTAAGAATGGCAAGTCTTCCTGTTTAATTGGTGGTCCCAAACTGTACAAATAAGGATTTCTGGGGGAAAGAGAGAACATAAAGAGGAAAAGACTGAACCGATTGCAGTCCCACCACTAGTATCACATGGTACCACACAGGCCAGGAGACCTGGTCCAGAACTGATGCCTAAAAATGCTATAAGAGCTAATAAATTAAAAGAAAAACAAACACACACAAAACCCCCAAACAAACAAACAAAAAACTACAAAAATAGAAGAAAAGCAAAACAAACAGCCAACCACAAAACCAAAACACAATTAAACAGTAGTAAGGGTGAGGATCATTTGTTGCAGACCCAGGGTTTACGAAGCAGTGCCCACTCCCCTTTTGGCAGTCTGTAACACTCAGGGTACTGCAACACGCACCTGAACAGCAAGGCCTAACGTGAGCTACCTAATGGGGAACATCAAGCCCCTAGATTTAATGACCACCTCTAACTTGTCCAGAGATTCATATTTTTTTTTTAAATAAAAAGTTTAAATTCCTGTCTCAACAGAGCTCCTTTCAGACAATTAGAAATAAGAGTATATTTATGCCTTACATGGTCAAGGTGTTTCCACTCTTCTGCCCATTCTCTGTCTGTTAGCCTGTGATCAATCATTTCTTCTTGACGTGTGCCATGCAACCCTGCCAAAAAGGAGCAAATCATGTTTACAATGTTGCGAGTCCTCTAGGGGGAAAAAAAAAAGAAAAAAGAGCCTATCAGACAAATATACCACACAATACTTGGTCTAGTATCAGGAATGCCACCACAAAAATAAATGGATGCTTAAAAACTTTGCTCTAAATTCTCTTTAGCACTTTTCCCTACACAAGATGCGACTGTTTTACTCAACTTAATGCCTTCAATTCTGCAAGTTCAAGATGACCTCTCAGAAACGGACACAACCCTTTCTGACTGTATAAACAACTATAATATATATAACACGTATAACGCAATATATAATTTTTCATTTGCACTACTCAAAGTCAGCAAGACAATTATTCATTAACTTAATGTATTGAATACTAGCTGTACTTCAGAGAGTTGAAAAAATATTAGTCTAAACTCGATGTTATTTCACTAAATGCAGTAATTACTACCATGTCAACAGAGCATCATTAATGGTTCATCCCTTCACAGATGTTTAAACAACGTGTGGTTAAAATGTAGCACATATATCAGAGCAGCTGACAAGATGATACAACCAAGCCAGTATTTATTATCAACGCTCAAGAGAAGCCGACACTTGCTCTTTGTTTTGCCTCCTTTATACAGATGCTGAATATTTGTAAATGCTTCTCTTTTATTGAAGATTTGTTTAAAACAAGGAAGACTAGTAAGTGCAGATGTCAAACAGGCCAGGGAAATCCAAGAGCATCAGACACCCCATTAAATCAAAATGTGCTGCGTGGGGTGCGGTTGGTGCTTCTGCTGTTCGCATCCTCTGCAGACATCCCCATGCTGTACTGTACTCTTGAGATGTCACACACGAAACACTTCCCCAAAGGCTTTCCCCTGGTCTAAACTGAAATCAAGCTCTATTGATGTTGTTATTGTCACAAATGTGGCATTAAAAGAAAAACAAAAGGCTCTACTTATCCTTGCCTGCCAGATACCTGGTGCCCATGCCATCTACACAGCTGAGAAAGTCCAGCTTCCTTCCTCCTCCTGCCCCACTTGCTTTAGAGCAGGGGTGTCAAACTCATTTCACCGGGGCCACATCAGCCTCGCGTGGCCTCCAAAGGGCGGAATGTAATTTTCAGACTGTACAAATGTAACCACTCCTACATTTACAGAGTCCTAAAATGACATTCAGCATACTTTGAAGGCCACTGTGAGGCTGATGTGGCCCCTGGTGAAAATGAGTTTGACACCCCTGCTCTAGAGTGTGAGAAAGACTTTGACAAACACAGATCTGAAATAAGGCCATTAGAAGCAGCAGGATGGACAAATATCTACGGAGGCTACATCTGAATGGCAGGTACATTTAACTGGCAAAAAAAACCCCTGTTCAAAATACAGAATATAATTACACAGAAAAGATAAACCTGGAAAAAAACAATGCAGAAAATCAACATGCCTTACCCATAGGTCTGTTTCTGTCCCTGAGGTCCCTGTGGTTGGGGTGTCTGTATGAGTCCCTGTAGTGGTGGGCAATGGCCATATCATCCAAACGATAATGCTGAGGTGGAGGTGGGGTGGGATGAGGCAGACCATTGGGCTGATAAGATAAGCCATTATTTGGACTGTACCGCTGGCCTGGGCTAATAGTGCAGGGCCGCTTGCTTGGATGCTCTGAGTGCAAAGGCTCTCTGTCAAAGCCATTTTCTTTGGTTCTGAAAAACAAAGTGAAGGAACTTTAATTCACTTAGCGAGCAGAGCTGCTCAGGAACACGCACCCCCACCTACACATGCAGCTTCAGGAACTAAAGCTTGTTCTTTCACTTTGCTCCAAGTGTCTGGTGTTGCAGAACATTTCATAACACTGCTTATTCAAAATATACAAAGGACACATTCACCTTGTCTAACTTTCCCTGTAACTTGAGAAATACTAACTAGCAGGGCGAACTTTCCAAAGGAGCAGCTTAAAGAGCCAGGCTGGAGAGCGAGTGGCGTTCACTGAAATCACCAGCTGATGGGATGGATACGCATGTAATTGCAGAACTGGAACAATCAGCTGACACATGAAGCCAAAGGCTGAGAAATTCCTACATCAGTAGTGCTACAGCAGATAGTGTTATGGGGAAATTTGCAGTTAATTTGTTTTTCTGTTTGTTTGTTTGTTTGTTTGTTTGTTTGCTTTTAAGAGGATCGCACACAGTCTTATGGTAACATGTGTCGGTGTGCTGCAGGTTGGCTGTATGTAATACCAGGATGAGTTCCCAGCAAGAATCACTCCAGATGATAAGAAACGCTTCCTTCAGAGATTTTTATACTGTCTTGGGTACATCAGTCAAAGGTGCTATGCCTGTCATTAATTTTGCAGGAAGATGTGGTGGGACTCAAGTCCTCATTAACATTCAAGATTTCCCACCCCATTATTCTTGGACAGGGTTTGTATAAACAGGCAATTTTGGAGAGTTATCACAGAGAAGGGCAGTTTTTTATGTTATAGATACTCATTAATTCAATTCATGATCAGCTATTTCCAAATGAGCCTCTAGTTTGCACCTCTGCCCAAGAACCTGGAACTCACACTGAATGTATTTTCCATTAAAATAAAGTGAAAGGCTAGAGTTACTTCAACGGCTTCACAACTCCTTTTAGGAAAGCTTAGTTTCACTGTTTTGGTTTTGTTATTTTTATTTGTTACTGTTATTTGTTATTTTTACCACTGGAATAAACAAAACCTACCAAATATTAGCTTTGAACATAAATTTTATTAGATATAAATATCACAAACTGTTGAGGTTGCATCCCTCCTTCCAAAAACCTTCATTAAACAGCTGATACATTCCAGCCTCTTTTAAAGAGAACTTTTTACTCTGTGATTTAAGGATGGCGTGATGTATCTTCCTAGTAATAACACAATTTTTTGTCACCTTGACAGGAAGGTATATTTGATTTAATTATTTAATTTTCCTGTTTGCCTGCTGTTAAAACCAACTGCCCTTCAACAAACCCTCCCCCACAAACCAACCAACCTGGAGGAACTGTCTGTGGAGAAACACTCCACGTATTAATTGTTGCCCCTCAACAGGTTCTCCTTTAGTGTCAGTGCAAGGAAGGACGAAATCAAATCTTTGCCAATATCCACTGGGAGAGACACTCAAAGTAAGATCTTGCAATTACTAGCAAGAAACATAGAGATGGGTTGCACCACTTTCAGGAGCAGTAAGATCTTCCAAGGACCTCACCACAACCACTAATGCCAGAAAAGCTGTATGTATACATATTTTATTATACCTAAACTTGGCAAAGAGGGGAGAATATTTCACCAGTACAGCAGGACAGCTGTTCTACTTTTGAGCAGAGTTATAAAAGACATACTTCCTTAAAGTGGAGTATGTACCTTGTTCCAAAGCAAACGCAGAATGGCTGTGAAAACTCCTAATCAGGAAAACCTGAGGACCATCATATATTTTTAATGACGTTTGGCAGGCTGGAACTCCTTGCAATAAGTCCCAATGGGTAGTGATGTTTTTGACAGCTCTCCAAGACAAGTTTTGCATTTAGTTGCTGGTGTGTGTTCCCTTTGCACATAACTGCTCAAATTCTATATCCAGGTCTTTCAATTGTAAAAAATACTATGTAAGCAAAATGTGGACTTTCCCAGATGTACAAGCCGACCTACTCATTTGCCAAAGTTCTTTAGTGTTACAGCTAGAATGATCTCTAACAAAGATGAAGAAAAAAATTGCAAACTATAAATAATTAAATAATTTTGTTATCTTTTTTTGATCACTCATTGTAGGAGAAGCAAACCAGAAAACTGTGACAAGTAGGAATCCAGTTTTCCCTTTCTGAACGATAATGAAGACATTAAAATAATATATTTTCATACAAATATACATATTTGCACCTTACTGTATAGGTACCTCTGTGTTTGTTTTTTTTTTTTTTTTATTATTGGGAATGTTTTATACTTAATCAACTGAACTGGGATGAACTGCATTAGCTTGGAGAACACACCAGCATATCCATTTTCATCTAGAACACTGAGTCTAACTAACACAGAAATTAACATTACTTTTGAAAACACATTTACTGAAATTAAATTCCTGTCTTTCCTATCATAACTGAATAATGGTTGTTGGGTCATTTCTGGGTGTTGAAATCTTAATTCTACAATTTGTTGTTATATTTTCTGCACTGGGAAAATTAACAGCTTAGCAGAATACCAGAATGAAGCTATATATAAACTCATTTAGTGTTTTTGAGCATATAAAGTACATTAAAAAGTAACAACCTCCAAAGTCTCATAAGAACAGGAATCACTAGCAAATGTACTATATCTGAATACAGTGATAAAAGACACAGTCAAATACTGAGGAGTGCCATAATTCAGAAGCTCTGAACTTTACCTACTACTCTGCTTCTGTTCTCAGTCCTACTAGTTTTTCCAGGTCTCACCCCCTTGGGAAAGGAACATTTCTCCAGGTGCCTGGGGAAGCACTCTTGTTTCACAGGTATTGGCAGACCCATGTGAGTACCAGTTCCAAAACACCCACAGTTTTCATCTGATTTGTATCTGATTCATCTGATTTTGCAAAGCAACAAGATGTAGAGAGGAAATAACATTAAATGTGTAGGAAGCCTAACTGACACATTTTCTTGTTTTTCTTTCTCTTGCTCCTATTGGTCACGTTTCCCTTGACATACACATATATCAGCACCATCATTTGGAAAACCAGCAATACAATAAAGACGGGGTCCTTCAGCTATAAACATGCAAGGGGTCATTTTACTTGTAGCCACGATTTATTCAGATTAAAGACAGAAGAATAGATACTAGTCATTAGTCTGTACCCATTTAACAGATTTTATGTTGTTTGTACGTTACCCTTTCAGTTTTACATTACTGTACATTATAATTTCTTGTGTAGGAAACTTGACCATGCAAAACTGCCTTGGCTGGAAAATTAAGTTTCATCTGACCAAGAGTATTGCACTGATTTGAAAGAATACTGAAGTCAGCTTGCAAGAAGGAGGCAAAGCTGTTTATCTGCTATTTGTGCAAGATGCTTTGATTTGAATTGGACTTCCACCAAAGTCTTGATCACCAAAGATGTGATAATGCTTTGTTGGAATAAAATACTTATTTTGTTTATAATACTGTGCTAACCATTCATGTTACAAAAATATGTTTTAAATTACTCATAATTATCCATGGCTTACAAGGAGAATGGCTATGAGACCTGTGAGCATCCTTCACCTTATTGAGATGTGAAGGAACTTCTTAAAATAAAAAGATTTGCCTAACAGAATTATAAAAGTTGGTCCGTGTTTCCAGTTACCTTCAATACGAATACATTTTCAGGGGTGGCAAGGGTACAGCAAGCACACCAGCACTTTCTAAAGTCACAAAACAACCATGACCACTTTTGTTTTGTAAATATCCTAACAGATTTTTTTTGCTTAAAAATGCCCTATATCTACTTTGTAGGCAGCTGTCATAAACACAGTCGCTATATGACAGTCTCATGTGCCACATAGCCCTTCCCAGCAAGCTCCAAGGATGGCTAATTAGCAAAAGGTCTCTTCTACTTAATGTATTTTAAATCATGTTATTTATAACTAGGCATTCATTCACTGAGACAAAAACTCACATTGGTCCAAGTTCCTTTGCTTTACTACAGTAGAATGTAAACTCCAAAAGTTGTAAACAAAATATAGGGAACACTTTGTTCATGACATGTCATGAACAAATTACCAAAATGTGTTGTCTCCTCAGGTGTCAGCTTTTCTCTCTTGCAGTGACTGATGGTTCCCAGTGTTATTACAGAAACAGATTGATCTTTTTAATGAGCTAGTTTAATAGACTCCAAAATCTCACCGTGGCTGCTCATCCATGTCAGACCATATGCACCAAGAAAACATTCAGTAAAACATGAAGCTCTGCTGTCAGATTGCTCTATAAAATCTCATGTACAGTAGATTTGGATATGCAGATAAATAACCAGAATCGGAAAATGCATATGCAAAAAATGTTATGAAATTATAAGCAGAAAAAAATTACTGAATGTGGATTTTCTTTAACAAAAATGACAAGATGGATGTGGTTACGTGCAACACACACATTCCACTTCCTTTGCCTAATCCCTTACTCTATTTTACCTCTATTGGGGTCAACAGTATGCAGCTACCTGTGCCCCAAAGGAAAATGTAAAGATAGAAGAATCTGTAAACTTCTGTAAAAATCTGTAAATTTCTAATTTCTAATTTTCTATTTTTTCTAATTTATAATTTCTAATATAGATGTGTATGTATCATATGCACAGACACACACACACGCATCTATATATGAGATACACATATATATGAGATACATACATACACATATATGCACATATTACATACGCATTATATACAATGTCTTCCCTTGGGAAATGAAAAAGTTGCCGCAATTTACTTTAGTGAGAGGCGTATCTCCAAATGAAATTATTCCAACTGTATTTAGTTTCCCTGAAAAGACATTGCCTTTTAGTAATTTTTTCCCATATTCTAACCCTTCTCTTAAAGGATGCCTCATACCTTCCGCTGTATTTTTATTAGCATATTTGAAAACTACTTAGATATCTAAACAAAAGGTATATTTATTTCCAGATGTTTCCTCCTGCTCCTCTGTAAACAATTAAAATAATTAATAGTGTAATGACTACAAAGCCAGACAAGTATTTGGTTTCAATACTCAGTCTATGCATGCTCTAACTTTGAGGACAGCTTTTTGTGGTTGATTTACTTACATTATTCAAATTAAAAGGTATACAAACTCCCATTCAGTAAATTTAAGAATCTCTCCAACAGGGTCTTGTTCTTTTTACTAAAGCTGTAGTACAAATGTTCTTGAGTGCACAAGACAACCCCACTGAACTTGGTTCAGCCAAAACTATGGTATAGGCTTATTTTTTTCTGTAAAGCTTTAAACATAGTCAACAGAGAAATAGCTGTGTCTAACCAGTGACAGGGTTGTTTGATACTGAAAAAAAACCAATAACAACAACAACAACTTATTTTTTAAGCTCAAGACACCATTCCGATGGGTGAGTTGTCAGTCTTTCCAGGTCTTTCATTTCAGCAAAGAATCTCAGGGTCAAAAAAGAAAGGATGGGTTTTTCTGAAACGCCACTTCCCCAGAACTGAGTAGCCCAATATCAAGCAGCCATCGACAGAAGCTGCTGGTCGAGAGCTTTGGCACCTCAGAGTGCACATGCCAGTGGGACATCCCACATTCCAACCTCTCCCTGGACCCCAGGAATTCAAACACAGCATCTTACCCACAGCACTGGAAGTTAAACTGTCTATCCCTCACCCCAAAAGCTGCATTACTGCATGGGGAGGAACTGAAGACTCCTCAGGCTGGACTGAGCCCAAGAGAGACTTCAGATGTGAAGCCAAAGGCACTTGCTTGCAAGCAGAGGCTTCTGAGCACCCATGTATTTTAACTAAAAAGAAACATTGAGAAAAAAAAAGGCCATAAACCAGATTTAAATCCCTTTAGGTCTAGGCCTCAGTTTTATTTAAAAGATGAAGACTGACTTTAAAATCCAATATTATTCTGATCTGCTGTCCCCTTATGGGCTACTCCTATGTCCTTTTTGCTATAAGACTACTACGGGGTCTTTTCGTTACGACGTTCCCATACCAGTCTTTACCTGCACCACCCAGCCCCTCCCACACAACCAGGACTCAAACTACTGTCGGTGAAACTGTACTTACTACAAAATAACCAAAATTCAACACTGTCATGCTGGGTCTTCAAAAGGGGGGAAAATTATTCCAGAAAGCTAAGTAAGAAAAACAAAGGAAATATTTTATTGCCTACTTTTCCTTTATGACTTTATGGGAGAAGCGAGCAATACTGGTTTCTGTTAGCAGGGGAAAAGGTGAGCTAGGGCTGTCAGGAGAAGGCACATCCCTCTTCTCCGTATTCCCTGCCAAGCAAGACCTCGCGGGCTTATAATTCAATGTGTGTATATCTACTTGTAGGACAAATACCACGTCTGCTACTGACATTGGACTACAACATGCTGATATTTAAGTTATTCACAAGATACACAAGATTTTAAGGGGCCTTTTTAACAGACGTTTCAGTACACCACTCTGCAAAGACTGAGGATATACAGCTGAACTGCCCCAGGGAGCTAAATTTCAGCTTTGGAAATGTTATCTCTCTGCACAGAGAAAGAGACCACATGGAAAATGTCTGAAAATTAATCATCTTTCTTGGACACAGTTAGCAGGTTTCTGTTAATACCAATGGCTGTTTCAGTTTGGTGTAGCTGTCAGGGAAAAAATGGTGAAAAGAGGATATGTGGAAAAGGGCTTCTCTGCCAGTATCTTTATTTTATTTCTGGTCCATAGGGATTTATTTCCCTGAAACACAACCAACTTCAAATACTTTCACAATCTCATCTAATGGCTATGGTATTTTATTTTTTACTGTTCACTTCCAGCTATCAGTAGCTTAAGTTTTACTATGTAGATATTTTCAAGATCTTGCACCTACATCATTAATATCTCACTTTCATATATACCAAAATATTTTGTGTTGAATTTTCATCTACCAGCCTCATGAACTTTCAGACTGTTTTCTCCATAGGCTTTGTGCTATCATGGCCCGTCCCTACACAATGTCACCTGTACAAACTTGTAAGCCTTCTTGACTTTGCCAATCTTCATTTTTTTCATTTAAAAGATATGTAGAACACTTGTGATGCCTTATGCTTGTAGGTAGCGGCATTTCACAAAACAGCGTTGTAAAAGTAAAACACACTATAAAATCCACAGGAAACGGAACTAAGAAAAATCCAATATTCTGGCCTCTCAAAGGTAATACTTATACACTAGCTGAATTTCTAACACTGTCACAGGAAGACAGTTAAAAATAAATAACCACAAGAGTCATTTTATTGTAACACTAAACAAAGAACTTTATTCAAATAAGAAAAAGACCGTTCCATATCCCTAAAGCTACTGTACTTTGCACATGTGTACTTGCTCACCCTGTTTCTACGCAGACTCTTTCTCAGCTCAACAATAAAACAGATTTCAATGAACATTTCTCCTATTAGGAAGAACTATCCTTATGCATATTGGATATATGGATATAGAAACATGGCACAGCAGCAGGAGTCAAAGCCGTGACTGCACTCCGGAGCTTGCCTTGTACTTCCCAATATGAGCGCCTAGCCACTTTCCCCATTTTTACTGTTTAATCCAACAAAACCTCAAATACAAAGGACTTGCACAGGGAACTGGAGTGATCTGCTGCTCACCACTTTATGCTACAGAGAAATACAGGGTGTTTCAAAAAGATGGACCCAATTTGCAATCACTATATATATCTCTGCAACCACAAACTGCCCATGAAGGAAACTTACAGCCTGTGCAACAGGTGGAGGGAACATAGAGCATTTATAAAAAGGCTCCTAGAACTTGGTAACTCATCAAACCATTTGTAAATTTTTGTGTAATTGTAACACGTTGAGTCCATCTTAACACCCTGCACTATGCACTGAACAGTCAGCATGGCACTGGCCAGGCAGTAAGACTTTGCTGCCTGAGTCAGTGTGTGCACGTTTCTATATACACGTGCAGACACACGTACACAAAGGCAATTTAGCTGTTGCACAGTTGTGGTGTGGGCAGGACCTGCACCCAGGGAACACCACCCCAGTGCCCCCAGGCACCCACCCACACACTCCCCCTTTGCTAGCGGAGCTCGGCACATTCCACTCGCGGGACGTATCCGAGCGGGGTGTGAGAGGCACCGGGGGTGCTCACCTGTCTGGAGTTCGCCTCTTCCCGTTTTCGTTCACATCGAGAAGCAGCTCTGAGGAGTCAACAGGTGAGGTGGTGCTGGCATCCAGAAGCAGCTGTTCGTGCTGGGCGAGGTACTGGGCTGGGTTCTGCTTGGCTAGCCTTGCACAGTGCAGCAGCTCCCGCTGCAGCAGGGGCAGATTGGCCTAAAAGAGCATTGCACACGTTAAGGGGGGTGGCTTGAAGGTCATTTCAACAGAGACAAAGCAGAAAAAGCAGAAAGCCAAGAAAAGCCTGCTCTGTAATGAACCTGTTGCAAGCATCCTCAATTAGATCTGTGGTTGCTAGCTACGGGAAATTGAGCAGCCTCCTCCTTACAGGGTCAGATATGGCTGTGGTAGGGAATTTACTTACAAAAGTGGAAAATAAAACCATGCCTAGTGCTGTGAGAAAACTAGATCTGAGCTCCACATCTTCAGGAGAAAAAGCATTGCCTGGCTGACTTCATCTCCTTTCTTACTGTTCAACACCTGATTTCCTATGGACCAGCAGTTTTCAACAAGTAACAAACCTGCTTCAATATTTGTTTCCTGTTCAGACTGCAGTTAGTAATTAAAAATTCTTTGAAACCATAGGATCTGTCGCTCTACAATTTGCCTCTGTCACTATCCTTCAAGAGCTTTGGGGAGAACAGGATTGCCCTCAACTTTCCCATTACACTTGCAGTTACACTTAAAGATAAAAATTACAGCAAAATCTCATGTTCCAGAGCTTCAGTTAATCACGCAGAGAGCTATGACCCTCCTCCTAGTCAGACGCAGCTTTAAGAGCTTTTTTTATCTTCATCTCAGGGCCCCAGTGGGACTTGGGTAATGGTCTGGAGAGTACCAGGACTCAGACCCTGAGTATTGAAAATGCTCACTTATCCCTGGGTGGCACATTTTGCCCATATACTAGGGTCATACTTAGTCATGCTTCTTGCCGGATTTGGGACCAAGGTGGAACTGTAATATCTTCTCATCGGAGGAGACAGTTACACATCATGGGAAACTTCTTCCTTTCTTTGCAGCATATGCATACATTGATAACTGAGAGAGTCCAGTCATTTCTTCCCTACTTATTTGTGCCATAAAGTGATGTGCCCTGACATCTCTTGTTCCATGCCTAGTGCACAATGATTTGTCGCCTGGGGATTTTCAAGAATTGGATTAAATTTCATGACCTTTAGTAACTAGGCACAAGACAAGGAACTCCAATGGTCTCCTTTGCTTTGAAATAACTCCAAGCATATGCACAGGTTCAGCTCTGTCTGTAGAAGCAGTTCTGTCAACGTGCAGTAGCACATTTCACCGAGCATCACTGCTGGTGTCCGCAGACAGACTTCTACACCTCTACACGTGAGGGCCACAAACCAGTTCTCAACCAGAAGCCAGATATATAGGTCAGAAAAAAAACTGACTGCAAACAAATGTGATATTACTGGTGTACAGTCTCCTACAATGTTGCACTTCAGTGTCTGGAATAGGCCCCTGCCCTTGTTTTGGACTGGACCTTATATCCTTTAAGATTTCAGCAGTGTCTTAGCCTCCTCCATCAGTTTTATAATCACAGACAGGAAGAGCAGAACATTTTTTTTATCCAGCTGTCAAGCCTGTTTTCCACTTTGAAATGAACTGTTTTAACCAGAAAACATTATTTCTGCACCTGCAAGAGAAACTACAGCTCCAAAAGGCTGGTTTATAATTTCAGTGCTCACTCCAGGTAATTAGTTAATAATTTTCCATTGTTGGATGTTCCTACTTTCTTCAAAACTTTAGCAAAAGAAATATTTCAGTATTATAATTTAAAAGTTTAATTAGAATGTAGTACAATTAGGCTTTGGTGTAAGATTTCACAATTGCAACTTTAAATAAATTCTCTACAGACATATTTTAAAAAAAAATATTTAAATTGAGACAGATGTTTGTTCAGAGAGCCTGAGTAACTCAAAATCATCAAATCATATATTGATAGTGATGCTTAAAACAAATACGAGAAGCACATCTATTGAAAAACAGCATGTTGGCAGTACTGAACATGTACACCATGTACCACTTAAATTTAATAGACTAAATCCTGCTTGATGTTAATATAGAAAATGTGCACAAAAAGGCTCCTAGCCAATAAAGGTTTCTGCAGGTAAATGAACTTACCCTCCTCTGAACCAGAATTGGTAGAAAGATAAGCAATTTGATGACTATTTATTATCCATAATAGATCAGCGCTCCCTGGTGTGAGGCACCATACAGACACATGGTGAGGGGTAACTCCTTTCCCAGAACTTTTATTACAGAAGCACAAATATTGGCTTCTGACTCCAACGTAGCGTTTGGTAGACCTAGCAATCTGTAGCGGATCTAGACCAGGCAAGATATACGTCATACAAAAGGTTTCGGGAAGGTTTGAGTGACTTGCCTACAGTCAGGTAGCAGGTCAGAGGCAAAGCTAGGAACAGAAAATAGGTCTGGCTTCAGGACCAGCCTACAGCACAGAAGAGGCTGCAGGGCCCAAGAGTCTCTCTGTTGCCATGGTAATGCCACGGGGCATGGCTGAGATCCTGGTTCTGCTCCCAGGAAGAGGCATTGCTGTGCTAGCACAGCCTTGAAGGCAAAATAATAAGCCCTGCC